>VZTA01002458.1:0-41943 GCA_013398855.1 Mohoua ochrocephala | reverse complement strand
CCCGGCGGCGGCCCCTCCCTGCCACCCGCCCCTGTGTTTCAGAGAGCGCTGAACGCTTATTTCGACCCGCCGCGGGAGACGGAGGCGGCGGCGGGCGGGGCGGCCCCGGCCTGCGCGGACACCGGCGGCTGGTAGGTGACAGGGACAGGGGGGATGTGGCAGGGGGACGCGGGACGGGGGTCGGGGAGCGGAGCATCCCCAGGTGCAGGCAGGTTCCGCTCGGCGGGAAGGCGCTGGGTTCCCCACGCCCGGGGAGAGCCGTCGCCGGGCCGAGGCGTGACCTGGGGTGCAGCGCTCCCCTCCCGCCTGGCATCGCACCGCGGCCGACGTGTACCGAGGCAGGTGGTTCCTGATCCTTTTCCGCACCCTTCTCGGCCTCTCCCGACGTGTCTCTCCCTTTGAGAGGCTGTCAGACTTGGGGACTGCATTTTCCCTCTGTGGATCCTCCGGATTGGTGGATTGCAAGCCTTTTGGAGAAGGCACAGGCACATTTTCTTCTCATTGCCTCGTCTTGTGCAGCAATACATATACAGATTTTACCGTACACACATTTGTATATGTGTAAATTATGCATATTTGTCTTATACTAGATGTATGCATATTTATATTTCTCTAAATAAACTTGCCATGTACATGCACACCTTGTTAAATGTACCTGTGAAAGTTAAGATGTAAGATCTGTGTCTTACATACACAATCTCACAGCACACCTGGAGGGTGTGCTGAATGTATTGGTCTGCATGTGGAATGGAACTTTTCCAGATCCCTGCCTGCCACAGTTTAACCCCAGATGCCAACTAAGTAGCATGCACCCACTCACTCGGACACCCTCACACACCACCACCTTCTCAGTGGGGTGGGAAAGAGAATTGAAAAAAAAAAAAGATAAAACCCATGGGTTGAGGTAAAAACAGTTTTATAGCAGAAATAAAATTAATAATAATAATATAAAATAATTTGTAATGCAAAGGGAGATAAAAAGAGAGAGAGAAATGGAAGCCAAGTAATATGAGTGATGCACAATACAGTTGTTCACCACCGACTGACTGATGCCCAGCCCATCTCTAAGCAGCAGTTTTGCTCCTCCTGGCCAATTCCCTCCAAGTTCATTCACTGAACATGATGATCTGTGGTATGGAATATCCCTTTTGCCAGTTCAGGTCAGCTCTCCTGGCTGTGTTTCTTCCCAGCTTCTTATGCACCTGGCAGAGCATGGGAAGCTGAAAAGTCCTTGTCTTGGGGTAGGCACTAGTTAACAACAGCAAAAACATCAGTGTGTTATTATCAACATTATTCTGACCAGGTTTGCTTGGCAAGGTTTTGATGGTGAGGGGCTTAGAGGGGTGACTCCTGTGAGAAGCTGCCAGAAGCTTCCTCTGTGTCCGACAAAGCCAGCGTCAGCTGACTTCGAGACAGACCCGCTGTGGAACAAGGCTGTGCCCATCAGCGATGGTGGTAGCGCCTCTGGGATAATGTACTTAAGGTTAAAGAGTTGCTGCACAACAGCAACTGCAGCAGAAGAGAGAACTGAAAACAGCCCTGCAGACAGCAAGGGGCAGCAAAGAAGGAGGGGCTCCAGGTGCAGGAGCAGAGATTCTCCTGCAGCCCATGTGCAGAGCATGGTGAGGCACCTGTGCCACTGCAGCCCACGGAGGACCACTGGAGCAGAGATTCACCTGCAGCCCGGGGAGGACCCCACCCTGGAGCAGGTGGATGCCTGAAGGAGGCTGGGATCCCGTGGGAAGCCTGTGCTGGAGCAGGCTCCTGGCAGAACCTGTGGACCCATGGAGAGAGGAGCCTATGTTGGAACAGGTTTGCTGGCAGGGCTTGTGACCCTGTGGGGAATCCACTCTGAAGCAGCCTGTTCCTGCAGGACATGGGGAAAGAGTGGGACCCTGGAGAAAGAGTTGAACTACTCAAGTGCTTTGGATTACCTTTTGCACCATCTGATTAACTGAAATCAGAATGGTAAATGTTATCTTGCATCTATGAGGAGGAGGAAAAACCACTTACTTCACCTGTGTACCACAGCTCTGTGACTGGGGCCTGTGTGTTTTAGTTACTGTGCTTTTAAGTGATTTTGAGAAGAATACAGGCTTTAGAAGATGAGGGAGATCATCACAGATAGACAGGTATTATGCATGTTGACAAACAAATACACTCTCTCTCCAGCATTGACCTCACAGCAGATGCAACTACAAGTAATGCTGGTGCTGATAGTGCAGACTCGCAGCAAAAAGAAGACGACAGCAACTTCTCGCTGATCACCTGGAACATCGATGGGCTGGATCTAGGAAATCTGAAAGATCGAGCTAGAGGAATCTGTACATACCTGGCATTGTAAGTGTAGCCTCCTCTTTGTATTGTCATGTACCTGGATTCAAAACAAAAAAAAAAGCTTCTTAATTTAAGTACTTACAAATCTTCATGCCCCAATTATCTTAATGCTAGATGCAACAGTACAATCGCCTTATAAATCCTAAATAGCTTAGAGTTGTTAGACTGACTGTAAGAGGTGTGAACCTATGCAGCATCCCAAAGGTTAAATATTTTGAGATGGCTACTTTAAAAATCTAATAATGAGCAATGTTGTTCAAGTTGCAGTCGTACATCACGAACATGGTTCATAGCTGCATCCTGTACATAAGAAGGGTAAAACTGCAAGAAACTTGCAGTAGTTTGAATAACTTCATGCTAGAGCAGACTGAAACAGCAACAAAGATTTTTTTTAGTGCATTTTTTCTCTTGCTGTTACTGTTAGTTGTCTATCAAAACAAATGTGCCAGATAAAAGCAATAGAATCTTTTTATTTTTCTAGTAGTGGAAGCCTGCCTTGAATATATTTATGATCAATTTAACAGTTACATAAATTGATTTATCTTAATACAGTAACTTACCTGTGTAGATTAAGTTACTTAAACAAGTGATACTTTCCTCTCAAAACAGCAGAAACCCCTTAACTAAATCAAATTTCACTTCTTTTTATTAACCTGGGATGGCTGGAATCTTCTGGAGAACATGTCCCGAAGCTACTTTGCAGCTGCTTAAGTTGAATTCCTCATGTATGTAATATATGAAACCTGCAAGGCTGTGGTATAAGGAAGTCGTGCATTTTATTACCATGTCAGTTTCGTGTTCATAGTAGCAATTGTTTCCTCCCTTTTAGTAATGGTGAGGTCTACATGCTGCTAAATATAATGGAGATAGGTTTTTTTTCTTTTTTAAAGAACAGAGTCTTACAATACCTAGCAAAATGAAGGCAAGGTGCATCTGAAATCCCTGACTCTGTTCCATTTGGCCTCAGAGCGTTGCAGTACTACTTCTCAGTAATTAACTGAAATTTTTCTTGCCTTGCTGATTTCAGATACAGTCCAGATGTTGTGTTTTTACAAGAGGTCATCCCACCACATCTCTCTCTTCTCCAGATGAAAGCAGGCAATTACACTATTATTCCAGGTAAGGAAAAACCCTCAGTTGCTAAAGACAAAACCCAGAAAATGAGGTTTGGGTTTTTTCTGTCTCTCTTGCCATAACCTCCAACCATTTGTAAGAATGTAAGGAGTAAAGTGAAGAAGGAAACACTCAAGAGTTTTTCTTTGTTTTGATATCAGCATATAGCTTGATGCAAATTACTTGTGAAAAGCTTGCTTGCCTGGTGGTTTCCTTTGTATTTTTTTCTGCATTTTGAAAGACTGGTAGCAAGGGTGGCCAAAAAGTACCATAGATAAGAAATGTTAAAAACATTTGCATTTAAAAAATCTGAAAAATTCAGATAGTTACTATGCAGCTTTTCACTATTGACTTTGTACAGCTTAAAAATCAACGTATTCTCACAGGTTGTGGTACAAAGGTCTCTTTCAGAACCTTAACTGTCTTATGGCACAGCAGAAGATATCCTCAAACCTTTCTTTCCCTCGTCCTCTTTAGGTAACATAGATGAGTATTTCACTGTCATAATGTTAAAGAAATCGAGAGTGAAGCTGCTGAAACACGAGATAATACCTTTTCCAACAACTGCCATGAAGAGGAACCTTTTGGTTGTGCATGTGAGTGAGTCAGGATGTACTAAGCAGCTGTGCTTCTGCCTTCCAAACAAAAAATCCCAGGAAAGGCTGAACTGGCTTTTTCTCTATCACAGTCTCAAACAGCAGAAAAACTTCTTCTCCAAGCATACAAACACAGCTGCATTTGATACTGACAAATCTTTTATGCAAGTTACTTACCATACTTTATTTTCAAGTCTCATAACCTCTGAAAACAAAACTAAAAGCCTGTTATCCTTCTGTAAGCCCTTTTTCTTCAATGTGAAACTAATATTAACCAGATCTCTGTCATTCAGTCATTTCCTTTGTGAGTAGATTTTGTCTTTGAGCTTCTTATTGTGATGTGGACAGTAACACTGCCTCCTTGTTTCACACATAGGTGAGCATATCTGGTATTGAACTTTGCCTTATGACCTCTCATCTGGAGAGCACTAAAAACCACTCTAAGGAACGCATCAAACAGCTGCAAATAGTATTAAACGAAATGCAGAAGGAGTCCCAGTCCACCACTGTTATATTTGGAGGGGACACAAACCTCAGAGACAGCGAGGTAAATGGAAATAAACAGCTTTGTTATTTTGAGGAGGTATTCTGACAAAACCTTCTCAGGCTTTCCTGTTGTCTTTATGAGAAATTACCTGCTTAGGCAGAACAGAGGCATTCAACACTTGTTCTTAAAATGTGGAACTGTGACTAAGTAGAAGTAAGCATCGTTACGGCTGAGGTGATTTATATGGAGACCCCTTCCCAGTAACAAAATGCTTTATTAACAATATTTATGTCTGAGCAGATGCAGGCAGATCTGATGGAAGTTTTGACTTCAAAAACATCTTCTCATTTTGAGAACCTGATCTTTACTTGTTCAGCTCTCCAATGCTCAGAGCTTGTAGAATCAATGAAAGGAGAGGGTGCTCTGGAGAAATAGATCTTAATCCCCCATACCCAAGACCTTCAAAATTAGAAGTAGTGTTTGGCTTCTGATACTAAAAGTGAAATTTGTGCATTATTACTAGAAGGTCAGAGTTTCACCTCTCCCTCTCTAATGAAATTCCATTGCAGTGAACTGGAACAGCATTGGTTTAGGAAACATGGTGTTGACCCCTATCTATAACTCAACATTTCAGAGCTGAAAATTTATTTTGGAACATGTTTTGGATTTAGAAAGTGCTACAGGATTTGGTCATGCTTTAGACTATCCGGAGAAATACCAGATCTCCAAGATCTTTGATTTTTAGCAACTTAACGTTTTGCAGAAAAAAAAGCAATGGTGTGACAACTCAGTTCTATTTTTTGAAGGTAGAATTTGTGAATTCACTACCTTGTGGAATTTTTTTCCTCCTTCTGCCTTCAGGTTACTAAACTTGGTAACTTACCTGACGGCATTAAGGATGTCTGGGAGTTTTTGGATAAGCCTCAACACTGCCGCTACACCTGGGACACGCAGTCCAACACCAACCTGAATGCAGCCTACAAGTGCAAGATGAGGTTTGACCGTGTGTACTTCCGGCCTGCAGTGGAAGGGGGGCATTTTATTCCACGAAGCATGGACTTAATTGGTTTGGAAAAACTGGACTGTGGCAGGTTTCCTAGTGATCACTGGGGTATTCTGTGTAATTTTGATGTTATATTATAAAAAAGGAAAAAAGGCTTGCGTTACTAGTTTTTAGGTGATTTATTCTTGTTTTTACAAAATTTTACCCTCTCAGTTTAAGGTAGGGCATATTTAAGTTTTCAACCCTAACACGTTCTTTGCTCTTGGCTTCTGCAGGAATAGCTTCATTTCAAGCCAAGTTTCCCTTTTCCTATTGTGTGCATCTTTTCTTGAATCACGTTTTAAAATATTTATTTTTAACAATATCCACAAAACCAAACATTCTAGTTTTAAAATGGCAGGAAAAACCTGTAAATACAATTCATAAACATACTCAGTGATTTAAAAGATGCTTTTATTTTGGCATGTATTATGATCTCATAATAAAGGCTGCTTTTTTGTATATTAAGACTACTTTTATTGTGCCTTCATTGTTTATTTTGTAACCGTTCCCATCGTCCTTTACACCCTTGTCTTTTGTAGCGTGTTTTGTATTAGCTTCTGAAGTTTGTGTTGAATGTACACACCCCCTCAGGCAAGACAGTAAAGGAGCTGAGGAAAGAATGACTAGATTCTCACAAAATAAGGGTTTCTTAAGTAGAAATTGAACTACTGTTGGACAGATTTAAGAACAATATGCCTTCTATTTGGCAAGAAAACGATAAATGCAGAGGCATGGAAGGATGCATGGCAGATGCACTGTTCACTTGGGATGGTGCATATCTTACTTGGTGTTTATTAGCCTGGCTATGAGGTGCAGATTAAGACGTGTTGTGTTTCAGTGAGCTCCTAGAAGCTCTTATAAACTGCTGGGCAAAGCCTGAACAGCTCAAGGCCTTGTTGACTTTGCAGAAGATCAACCAGACCTTCTTACTCTGAGAACTGTGTAATCAATCTCGTAGAAGCTGATGTTTTATAGATGTGCAATGCACTAAGCTGATTTAAAAGGGGAAGCCTCCGAACTTTCTGATGTGAAGTTCAGTGCACAGGCATGGAGAAGGAGGACAGATAACCCGTCAGTGACGTGAACAGAGTTGGACAGGCTGAATTCTTTTACTTCTTTTTGCTGTTGTCATTAGTCTTCGTTCTTGAGCCCAAAGCTTACAAACAGCTTGTACTTTGCTGCACTACTGTGGTGGCTTGGTTCCACCTGGTAGCCAGCCCGCCACCCAGCCACTGTCTCAGTCCCCATCCCCGATGAGGTGGGAGGAGGAAGTCAGGAGAAAAAAAAGAAAGCTCATGGCTTGAGATAAAGACACTTCCCAATTACCCTCATGGGCAAAACAGACTTGGTTTGGGGAACTTAATTTGTTTCTGAAACACAGGAAGTTCGATTGGAACATGAAGAAAAACTTCTTTACTGTGCAGGTGGGTGAGCACTGGATCAGGCTGCCCAGAGAGGGGGTGGAGTTTCCTCTCACTGGGGATATTCAAAAGCCTTCTGGACACCATCCTTTCTAATGTGCTCCAGTGAGCTGACTGTGCTTGAGCCAGGAGGCTGGGCTAGAGGCCTGCCAGTGTTCACTTCCACCCTCACCCTTTATCACCTTCTGTGACAGTAATTTACGGCCAGTAAAAGTGTTTGACCACTCTTTCAGTAAAGATACCCATCCTGCTGTCCAGTCTAAAGCTCTCCTGAACATCTGACCTTAAACACCTCTTCCCTCATCGCAGGAGCAGGGAGGCCTGAGGTAGATGTGCTTTTCCGTTCGTTCAGCAGGAGGCCCAGGCGACCTTGCTAAACAAGCAAATACACCTCAGGATGTTAATTCATCTCCACAGAAATCAGCTGCAGAAATCTCCTGTTCTGCTTTCACTTCTTTAAACATTAAACAGCAAATTCCTTTTGTTAAAGGTGAATGAGAACAGCTTGTTTTGGGAAGGATGTCCAGTCCTTGATTGCTTTCAACATACCCCATTTTATAACAACTCAGCTGCAAAAACAAGGAGGGAGAAATCACTGATACATTTTTAAACTCATGTTGACCCCATAATCTCTTCTTTCTATTCCCAAATAAATAGTTCTATAAAAAAATGAAAAATAGGCACAACTGCCAGGATTTTCCTTCTGGGTTTAAAATAGGGCTGGCGCAGATAACGCATTATGACTCGCTCCATGACGAACTTGTTCCTTACCAAGAGCCTTTGAAGAAATGTCATGGGGTTTGTTGTCAGGGCTTACACCTCCTCCCCCTCCCTGGTAGTTCCAGCCAAAGGATTTGTGGGGAAGGTGAAGGCAGTTTGACTTTTAGAAAAGTCTTTAAGAAGGGGAAAGTACAATAAACTCATGTTTCATCACCAAGAAACACCAGATTATGTGGCCTTCTGGATTATGGCTGCTTTTATTTATGTGGCTGCACCTTCTGGACTGTTTTCAAAGATGTGAAAGAGGCTGACTCCTGGTGTTCTGGAATAGGTTTTTAAATTGGGAAAAAAAAACAAACCAGGAAAAAAAAGCGTTCAGAGTAGTGTGTGATCCAGCTCGATGCCTAAACTCCAGATCCATTTCTAGCATTGACTGATCCCTCCTTTGATTAGCAGTCTTTCTTAATCTTTGGAATAGGTAGTCATGGGGGGACATAAGAGCAAGCAAAGACATTTGTATGGGCCAATTAATTTTTATAATTATAAACAGTAGGTAAGAGGAAGACTCAATTCGGGGCAATTAGTGGTTAGTCATTCTTTTAGAACGAATAAATTATGCATACATCCTTTAAAAGTGTTCTTGAGCTACAGAAGAAGTGGTAATACTTAAGTAAATTTAAGAAGACGTAAACACTAAATGTTTCACTGATTGCTGGATGTGAAGCAATACATCTTTAATTAAATGTACTTTAAACCACTTAATAAGCATCCAGATTGCTGACAATCAAGAGAAGTCAGAGCCTGGGGATTAATTTTCCTCTTAATTTAATTAGTAATGTAAAAGGTAAAATATCTGCTGAATACAGCAACTAAAACTTAAAGGAGTAGAAACAGCCAAGTTAAACCAAACAAAACATTTCTTGGCCTACAAGTTGTAATTTGATTAATTTTCTTGATTCAGTAGCATAATATTATGGCATCTGTACAGCCAAAGGATTTATACAAATGCGAATGTGAAAAAATGCAATAATTCTCTCATATTAACAATCAACAGTAACCTGTAGTTGTGGAAATCATGGACTGTTGGAGGCATTATTTTATCAATTGTTTGATTCAGTTATCAAGAGAAGCAATTTCTTCTGAGAATCCAGCCAGTAAGCTTGAACTTTTTAATAGAGAAGAGATATACCTAGAATAATGTTAAAGACATGGGGAGGTAAATAATAAATAGATGGATTTAGAAAGAATAAAAAAAGGGGGGAAATAGTAGCACGTGAATTTCCCAAGGTTTTGTTCACTAAGAGTACAATAAATATTCATTAAAGAAGATGCACAGATTTCATCTTTTTTTGTCTTGGAGACAAAGCTTGTGTAACATCAGCTCAGAGCAGAGAGACTCCCAGTGACTGAGAAGTCTTCAGTGTAACACTGACATTTGGGAAAGTAGGAGGCTTAAACAGGAGGCGCAGGAGGCAGAAACGCTGCTTAATTACAACAATTGAAAGGAAAGTTATACTGTTTCTGCAGTGATAGCACTTAAATGAAAGACAAAAAAGAAGGATTACAGCATGCCATTATAACATTTTGCACTGTTAGGTTTCCTGATACTATTACTGGTGGGACAGAGGAGCCAATGAAAGCCTACTCAGAAGTCGTGTGTTGAGGCAGAAGCTTTACCTGGACCTGAGAGAACATACAGCATGCGAGTACAGCTGGCAAGGCTGGACAAATACATCCAAGAAAGGAAACTCACTTCCTTGTGGCTTTCAAAAATTCTCCCAATTATTGAAAAATCAGAAAAAAAGTCTGTCTCGGATGCCCTGGAGGTGAATGCAATCCTGCTTTTCAGTGTTGGCAGACACTTCCTTGAACTGAAACAGGTCAGAATTTTTTTCCATTTAAGATGGAAGGTGGGGGAAAAGGGTCTTTCTGCAAAAGCACTACACTTCCTCATCAAGGTTTGGTAACCAAACTAGTGCGTCTGCCAGACCTCCAAGCAGATGGCTGACTTGTGAACAAGGCAGATAAGCAGGGGAGAGCAGGGTTCACGGTGCCAGAGGGATGCACCAGCCCCCTGCAATGGGAGAAACCTCCCAGTAAGTGCCATACCTCGAGTCAGGGCTTCCCTGCCACCAGCACCGAGTGGGTGGCAGAAGAGCCTTCTGATGCAGGTGGGATGGGTGCTTGCCAGTTCTCCAAGCTCCCCCTGGATGTCTGGCAGTGTGTTAGCTGTCCCGGTTGATGGCAGCTTCACAAGGCTTTTGTCTGCCCAACTGAGTGCACCTGCTGTGGAAAGGAGCTGGAGGTGAATCAACATTGATCTAGTAGGCTGCGTTTCAAAGCTTTTGTGGTCTTTAGATAGCTTACATCACACTCAGCCTATTATTTCATCAGTGTTAAGCACATTAGCTCATCAGCGTTATGAAAGGCAAGAATTGGCTCAGCAGGAAAATACCATCTTAGCCTCAGCTCTCTGCAGTAATCTGCTTTCTCAGCCTGCTCCTCAGTTTTGTAGCATTTCTGGAATTCACAGTGAGTGGTCAACAGGAGCTGCTGCTGGGGTTCTCGGGTGGGAGCTGTTTGCTCTGATGCCTTTGTGTTTGCATGGGACTGGCTGCATCCTGTTTGTTCAACGGAGGAGGAAAGTCTGCCTGTGACAAAGCCAAGGGCACTGGACCAGCTACTGCCATGCAGAGAAAGCAAAGAGGGGCATTTGCTGCTTTTGTCCTTTCCCCTGCTGTCACTGAGATGGTGGGAGGCACCTCCTGACAGGACGAGGAGAGGGCTTATCTCCCTAAGCCTGCACTGCAGCAAGGAGCCCTTTGCATACTTGCGCAGATGGTTCAAAAAGCTCTAGCTCTGAGTCTCCGAGCGAGTGTTTTTTTCCCGCAGAAGAATCTGCAGCTATATCTGGTGCTTTTCCAGTCAGTAAAATTAGGAACTCACAAGCATGCAAAGCATCGGAGGACAATCATCTTCCCCCTCTGGCTCTGTAAATCAACCCTGGGTGCCGACAGGAAGGCTGCAAGGCATGAGAAAAGGAGCTGCCTTGCAAAGGACAGATAGCCAGGCTTCCTCTCTCCACACACACTTCCTTTTCAAAGCTGACCAGTCTCGGTCAACATCAAAAAATATACAGCATTCTCATTGATCTTTTTTGTGTTATTATTAGAACAATTATTTTTACATCAAATAAGCAGACTTCAGCTTCCCGAACTGTGGCCTAATCATGGAAATCACAGAAACTGAGGAATCAAAATTGGCATAACAACATAGCATGAAAAGTATTTTAAATGCCGTCAGACAATTTCTCCTTCATATATATCCACAAGAAATATGGTGTTACAGTTCAGAGATTAATATTCTCTCTTTACAGAGCTTGTACCAAGGGAGATTTGAGTATCTTCAGGAAAAGTCATACAGCCTACTGTTAAAAAAAATTGGTAAGGTGGGAATCGGAGGGGAAGTAAAAAGACAAGGCAGAAGAGTTGAATACTGAAGAGATGACATTTCTCTTTGCCTTTATGACCAGTGATGAGAATCACTCCCATATTGCCTTAAAGCTGAATTAGTCCAGCCCTGCAGAGATGCCTGTGGTTATCCTTCTGTGGTGACACCATCATGGACTGCACCATGTCCTTGTTTTGGTCTATCCTATAAAAGCTTATCTGATGGGCCATGAGCCAGGAGAGAGCCAGGGAGAAAGTTTTTTACTGGAGCAAGTTTTCCATCGCATCTCCGCAGCTTTCAGCTCTTCACTGGCTCCTAGTGGTAATACTGGGGAAGAAATAAACTCCATGCTCCACACATCTCTTCGTCTAAATACTGCACTTCAGCACAGAGTTTCCACAATTAAAGTGTAAGTGGTCTTGTGGTTTTGCTTTTGCCTTTGAGGGAAATCCTACCTTATTGACATCTGGGGATTCCCATAAGCAGAGGGAAAGAGTCAGGTCCGTGAAAACTTGGGAAGCAGGTTTTGGAGCAGAGTTGGAAAAATTCCCTTCTGCAAGGAACAGATTATAAGTGGCCACTGCAAGGCTGTCACCTTTCTGGTCTTCAGAGAGTGGAGGAACCACTATTTTAATACTTCCTTATTTTACAGAAAAGTAACAGGTAAAGCAACAGGGATCACTCACACTTTACGTGCGATGTGTTTTCCACAGGCCACCTGCTCCACTGGTTTGCAGCCTGGGACAGAAGACTGGAACATACCCACCTAAAAGTTCCCCCATGTCTGTGTGGCTTATCTGGGCACTGGACTGCTCCATGTTGTTGTATTGTCTGCCATTACAGAGCATTCTGAGGAGAACAAGGGCACTGAGTGGAGTGTAATGGGTTTGATTGGATTGCGAGGAAGGGGACTTTATTAGGACTGGCTGGCAAAGAAAACGCTCTGTGTTGGGCTTCTGTTAATAAACTTCCCATGCTTTCTGCTTTCTGAGCATGAAGCAAGGAAAAAAGAGGGATTCTTTTTGTTGCAGTCTAATTTTTCAGGCCAAAAGATAGTCTGAATGATCTTAATTATAAATATACAACAGAACCAAGGTGAAGCACAAATCATAGAGGATCCAGTAACTTTGTTTCAATGGATCAGCTTCTCAGGCAGTATCCTTTGGTTGAGGCTTTTCAGATTAGTTAACTAGGTTGAAAACAAAATGTTCCTTTCACAATTTATTTTTGGTTTGAAAGGGGATTGGTAGCTTTCTTCTGTCTGCCTGAAGCCTGCTGAGCTGCATGTACTGTACTCTCTCAAAGCTTGGTTCTTTGCAACTCTGAGAATAAAATACTGCACTTGCTCCCATTGACTGACGGAAATAAAATAATCTATGATGCCCGAACAAGTCCAAACGAAATAATAATATCCTTATTAGTGAAAACCGGATTGTTGATATGATAATTGAGCAGATTTATTGTCATCTCCTTGGACTAGTCTGCTGAAACAGCCTGCTGTTTTATTTAATCTCATATCAGAGGAATTGTGGGCTGGTAATCCATCATTAAACATCATTTAGAATGATGGATGAAAATGTCAGCTTTCCCAGCATAATCAATCCATATCTCATTAAAACATATTTTTTATGTTTCTTATAATGGAACCTGCAGGGGTTTCCAGAGGAAAATGGAGACATCAGCTGTTGTTGAAAGATGAGATGAGAGATACTGTAGTTTATGAATTAATAAATGCATATAAAAAAAACTTATCCACACTATCAATTGTCCTTTACCATTTTACAAATAAATCAAGTGCCTGGCCTTTCCCCTTGCTGTGTATGGCAGCGCTTTGTTATGTTCATTTTGTTAGTAACAATTCAGTGAGAAAAATATTAAAAAGCATATAGGAAAGACCATTTTGCAAATTATTTCCAAGGCATGCTGTGGGGAAAAGCCCTTGAATGCAAATTACTAAGGAAGACTTTACTGCTCTGTTGCTGTTTGCTGAGGACAGCTTTTGTCCTCCTTAGTCCCCATGCAGACAAATCGATTCCTTTCTTCAACTGCAACACAGTTCCACTCTTGGGATGCTTTCTGCTGTATGCTGGCTCAAAGATGAATGGAACCTTGATTCACGTGGTTGTGGTGCTGCTGTAGTCGTGGTCACAATGGCAGCTGTTGCCTCGCTTTAACTACATTTGAGGATCACTTTGTGCTTCAACTCCTAAACATCAATAAAGGAAAATGAGTGGTAAATGACTGCCTAGCGTACAACAGACCAAGTCATATTTCAGATGGAAATGAAGACAAAATGTAGCTTTGATTTGCCTATGGAATTACCATTATCTGCACCGCTGGCAGAAGGGAGTTGGATCAATAGTCAGCTGGCCACAGGAAACAGTTTTTATCCGTTCAGCAGCCAATGCAAAAGAAAAACTGTCCTAGTGTGATCTTTATCAGGTCATCTTCATTGCACCAGACCAGTGATAAATGTATGTGTAGCTCAGCTAGAGGTGCCTTGAATTCCCGTTCCTATATGGGCTCTGGGCACAATGCACTTCCAAAATTTGTTTCTGAGTTTATTTTACCAAAGGCAACTGCTGGCTGTGAAGGGAAAACAAACACTCTCTACGAGCTGTTAGCTGTCCAGATGACAGCCTGTGTCTATGGCAAACCAGATATAAGACATAAAGATCTTGTATTTTTCTCTACCTTAGACCTGCAGAGCAGAGATATTCTTTTCAATTTTCTTTAATTCATACAGGTTCACCCTGGTGTGTGTGAAGTGAGGATCTGTATACATAAGACAGCAATTTTGGCTTGGTTGGTGCATGGTTCTTGGAAGAAAAGGTTTTCAGAGCACAGCACAGATTTTAAAAATGTTACTACTTGTATATCCTAAAGAAGGAGAAAAAAATCACTTCTTCATGCAATGATGACATAAATGACATTATCAAATCCCCTAGCCCAATCCTAAAAACAATCACAATATTTTCACACTTACTCAGAAATCTATCAGTGAGTTACTACAAAACCGGCTACGCAGATTCTTCTGAAGTTACAATGATACTGTCTTCAGGCTAAACAAAGGTACATTTGATGGCAGCTGGAGGAGGAACTGGAAGGCAGAAAAGATGTCCAAATCTCAGCAGTGAAGTCCAGAGCAGAAAAGTGAATATATTATGAAAAAATGACTGAAGTGAGAAAACATATTTGGTTTCTGTCAATAAACCAGAAAATGCACATGTATCTGGTTTAGTGCTTATCTCTGAAGGGCACACGTACATCACAAAATGTCTGAAAGTCACGTTTGGGGAATTTTTCTTGCTCATTCTTCTCGGGGGAGGGAAAAGAGAATGAAAGGTTGTATTTTATATTATGTTCTTTCCCACACAACCACCGTTTTCTGGGGAAAAAAAATCTTTAATCCCTAAGGAATTGTTCAATCAGCTGTTTGATAACAATGGGACTGATACTGCCTTTGAGAACCTGTATGAGGTGACTGTAAAAGTATTAGATGAGGCCATCTTGGGTAGCCAGCCCTTTTCAGCAAGGCTATCACCAGGTTCTGTTATATCAGGTAAGAAATGTATCAGCAAGAGGAGACACACAGTCTACCTTTTCTAGCCATCAGAATACTTTTCCACAAACACTCGGATTTTTTGGAAAGGAATGTTTATCTTTTCTCCGAGCTTAATTTTGACAATATTGTAAAGGCTTCTAAGCAACCAGATTATTCAGTGAAGTTGTTCCTGTCTCTTTAGCAGCGTTGTGCTTTGCCAGCGAATGAGTCACTTCCAATAAATACTTAAAAAAACCCATGGAATAGTGTTAATCTGTTCCTTTTAGTTGAATTTTGTTTATTTGTCTGAGCACAGGACAAATAAAAAAGCACCAGCAGTGTGTGGGTTTTGGAAAGAAAAATCTGGGCAGCACCGGTAACATTGAGACAATCAGTGAAGCCAAATTTCATTCTGCTGCAAAGAGAGACAAGGTTTTAAATGAGTACAAATTGAAAACATATGGCAATCAAAAACGGTGTCAGAAATGAAAAGAAAAATGTTGAGAATCAACAGGTATCAATGGCTCTTTTCATATGTTAGTATTTCACTTTTAATGAACGAAAATTATCTGTTTAGTTAACCACAATGCATTCTTCAGAAAAGTCGGCACAGAGAAAGAGAAGTTTTTGTGTTTATTGTTATTAAACTAGGTATAAGCTCCAAACAGAGCTACCAGATAGGGTGGGTTTTTTTGTTGTTGTTGGGGTTTTTTTTGTTGTTTGTTTTGTTTTTTTAATAGTCCTAAGGAGGTTAAATGTCAGAACTTAAAAAAGGGCCACTGAATAAAAGCAAAGAGGAAATGGGACAGTGGATCCAAGGTTGCAGAGAGGTTGCAAGTTATTTGGGATAAGAGTTCTGCCAGATGCAATTAGATAATGTCTTATTCCTCTGTGGGATGTTATTTGGTGATAAATATTTCAGGGTATTGCTATTTTCCATAATTTGCTATATGGCTTATAATTAAAGCTAGGTTACTGCTTTATCTTTTGACTGCTGAAGTAAAGGCATGGCCTTCTTTAAAAGCAACAAGTGATGTTTTAATACAGTTTTGAAAGAGTGGGGGGTAAAAGAAGAAAGAGTTGGATGGTGAGCTTTGAGACTACTCAAGAGCTGCCACAAACGTTCAGGGCACAGCTCTGATACAGGTGGGTATTGTTTTAAGGCACAGGTAATGTGGTAAAAAGCTTTCATAAATATTTTACAAGTGGTTGGAGAATTCAGTAGTCTTGGACTGAAGTGCTAAAGTATTTTCTGCTGTAAGATAAACAATATAGCACCAACTTTGATAATTGTATTCATTACATGTATTATCTGTATGAGCCCTCAATATTTCAGATCCAGTCTTTTTTATAATGAGTGTCTTTTTCATAATTGATTTTACAAATAAGCATTCTAAGTAAAAATGTATTATCTGGATGAGCCCATGATACTTCAGATTGTCTTTTTTATGAGTGTCTTTTTCTTATATAATGAGTGTCTTGAATAATTGATTTTACAAATAAGCATTTTAAGTAAAAATATTATAATGTAAATATTTACTATCCTATACTATCTCTATAAATCAGTTTCTGACTTATTTTGTTAGGAAGAAACCATCCCTTTTTCCACTTAGTGGGTATGTAGTTTGCAATATTGGATGAAAGCACCAGTATGCACTATTTCATGCTGGAAGCTATCAATAATGTGTACCTAATATATTGTGTTGAATGAAAGACTACATAAATCAGTTATACAAGGGGTTGTGCAATGCTTTTAGTGAATTTCAAGGGAGTCATAAAACCTATAAATCAATGTATTTTTGATCAATTCACAGTGTCACTGGGTTTAATTAATTCTATTTGCTTGAATAAAATTAAGGACGTGTTTTTAATATTTGGATTTTTAAAAAAATATTCAGAGTTCCATCTTTTATGTTTATGATGTTAAAAGATAACTATTAGTGATAGTGTGCATCCACAATGTGCCAAGCCCGTGTGATTCAAAGCTGAAGTCTCTGGAACAGAATTGTGAGAGTAAGAGAAGATTAAGACGCCAGAGTGCACTGAAGAATGATTTCCACAGGGTAGCTGGGCAGACTTTTCAGGTCATTACCAGTGACAGTCTGAGGAATAGAGTTTTTAACTGTGATGTGTGACTTTGGCCGGATGCCAGGTACCCACCATACTGCTCCATCACTCCCCTCCTCAGCAGGACAAGGGATGGCGGGAGAAAGTAAGATGGAAGGAAGCTTCTGGGATAAGATAAAGACAATTTAATAATGTAAAGGTCACACAGAAGCAAAGGAAAACAAAAGATCTATTCTCTACTTCCCATCAGCAGGTTATGCCCACGTACTTCCCAGGGAGCAGGGCTTTAGCACTCATAGTGATTGCTCCAGAAAACAAATGTTGTAATAACAAATGCCCCTCCTTTCTCCACCCCCCCTTTGTTTTAATTGCAAACCATATTAACATGATATAGAATATCCTTTCGGTCCATTTGGGTCAGCTGTCTTGGCTCTGTCCCCTCCCAAGGTCTTGCCCATCCCCAGCCCACTGGCTGAGTGGGGAATGGTGGAGAGCACCGTTGCTGTGCCAGCCCTGCCCAGCAGGACCCAAAGCCCTGGTGTGTTATCAGCACCTTTCCAGCCACCAGCGCAGAGCAGAGCACGGTCAGGGCTGCTGTGGGGAAATGAACTCCAGCTCAGCCACACCCGATACATGAACAGACCTGGCTCTCTTCAGCTCAGACTGGCCATTTGGAAATGGAAAGCAATTCTGTGGTGGGATCATTGGGAAAGAGCCTCCAGCCATGCAGAAATGCTCTAATTTATGCTCCATCAGAGGACACAACTCCCTGGCTGGAGTATTTCAAGTGAAAGCTTTGAACAAACTTTCAGTTGGGTACAACTGTCAGTAGTTATAAATCTCATTGCAGATATGAAACACCATGGAACCAGTAACCCCTATTTCTGTCTCAGAGAGGTAGAAGTTGTTGTACCACTAGAATGAATTGCTGTGGTCTTATCTTCTCCTGTACTGATTTGTTCTGTTCCCTTTGATAAAATACAACATACAGTGCAAGAGGGCAGAACACAATATAATTTCTGTGTGGAATCTCAAATCCCATGCAAGTGCTTTAATGCTATACTGTTCAGGTAAAAGTTACAAAATATTTATCTTTGCTACAAGTTTGGCGCCATTGCTAAGGTTAGCACTTGGTTTGTTGTGTTGATGACAAAAAATTAAATGCAATGCAGTCTATGGATTTGTTGGAAGGAAGTTCAAAAATATGGGAGAATAACATGCTTCCTCTGAGCCTCACTGAAAAGAAAAGCTATTTTTAGTTCTTAAACCAGCTACCCATGAGCTTCACAGAATATAAAAACATTTGACAGTAAACGTGATATTTCTTCTCATATGTCTCCAAGCAAAACTTTAAACTGAGAAACAGAGTAATGCTTCTAATGCAAGGATAGTAGGATCTGCCTCTTGATTCTATGAAAACCATAAGCAAGTGATGGCACATGTTGTGGGACTGATACGGAGAAATCCTCATTCTGATAAAGGCAGAAGTTTCCTAGCTCCAGACTCACAGTCAGTAAGCAGGTGGTTTTCCTTGCATGTGTATTTTGCTAAGATGGAGGCATAATGAGAGGTTTTAATTTGACTTGGCTTAATTTGACAGAGCCTTTATGCTCATTACAGAGAATCTGGAGAAAAGCCAGTTCGAGAGAAAGAGAAGAATTTTTACATCATTTACCAGCATATTTATATTAAGCACAGAGTAAACATATAAACTGAAAGTATTCAACACATTTTTTTTTATTGTACTGCTTGCAAGAAAACAGCATTGAGACCCAAATTTTTTAAATAAGATATTGTCTAGTCACGGCCGTGTGTTGAAGGTCATCAGTATTGTCTGCTCCTCGGAACGCCTTGGAGATATCAGGAAAGCTGAAGCCCTTAGAGATCTGAGATGCTTCCACTTGAAATTCCATTCAGCTAACGACTGATTACTGGTTATTCGAATAGTGAGAACAACATACTTATGACTTAATAAATGTTTATGAGTAAAGATCATGTTTTGACACTGGTTAGTTTAACATTGATCTGGTGATTAATAAATACCACATGTGCTTCGTTATCACAGTCACTAGGAAAGATACTTCTCATGAAATAAAAATAACAATTTTATCAAAATAATAAGTCCATGCTTTATTCACGGTATCTCAGACATTTTCATTTGTTTGTATTATTTCGCACTGAACAAAACAGTTCCATCTGTTCCTGTTGTGTTTCTTGGGAACTCATCCTTGACCATTTGTCAGCTGGTTGTTGTTTTCTCAGAGAAGAATGTAGAAAATTCCACTATCGGGTTGCAGAGGCCTTGGGTGCAGCCCTGCTCCCCTGTGCCAGCCCGGTGCTGCCATCCCATGGTCCATGGGCAGGGCGTGGGGCAGAGGGAGGCAGGTCCCATCTGACACAGCTGTGCTCCAACCGACTGCTGAGATGTGCCAACTCTTACTACGGGTGCACATCCAGAACTGCCAGGTACCACAGTGCCTCTCGTAAATCCAGTGAAAGTTAACGAGTTCTGACTTCCCTGGATCAGCTTGTAGGTCTCTGTGCACTGTCTGTGCTTTAACACGGTGTGCTGTGATGAGCACACCGACCCTCCTGCCTCCAGCACTCTTTAAAAAGCTTTTGCAGTAATGATTTGTGGGAACCCATGAACCCAGACATTGCAGGTTTGAAGAGGGAGTTGCACACCCTTCTCTAGGGCTCTGTGTGAAACCATCGTTGCTGGTACAGAGCTAAAGCACGCGGCTTCTCCTCCTGAAATTATTCTGGATGTTAGGACCACAGTATTTACAAATCTGATAACACATAACTTAACAGAAGCCTTGCCACTGGCATAGGCCTAGAAGGAATTTAACCCGGGATATCCTTCCAATATCCAAGCATTTGCAGGAGCAGGACACTGAGTAAGAACTGTGTTACTCTCTCTCGCAGTAATGTGGAATCAATAGTTTTGTTCTCAGCCATAATCTCGAATGTAGGAAAGTCTAATGGGAACACTGTCTACTTCCAGTCCTCCAGACACTCAAAGTAAGTACTGCTTTTCTGTTCTTGTCTTTCAGAATCTGCTTGATAGTTACCAGATGCAAAGACACCGGTAGCACAGTCTTGCTGAGTTTATAAGATATTTAGAAAAAGACTTGTAATTGTAGCAGTTTAAAAGCCTTGACTGCTACTATAAGCACCACTTCTGGATTAAATTTGGTACCACTTTTTCCAAATAAATATTTTCAGCAGGCCCTGCAGTGAAGTGCATCATTATGATTAATTTATGCAGAATGAAGCAGCCTTTTTAATTGATAATGATTAACAAACTTTCTAAATCTGTAAAACTTCAGTAGGCTTAAGCTTCCAATAATAAGCACTGTCTATTTTTACACCACAAGCTTCCATTTAACAGAACAGGAAACATCTCATCCCGAAACTGCTGATGCTGCAAGCTCCAAAAAAAAAAGGCTTTTACTTCACCTACAGTGCAGCAGGAGTGTCAGCCCATATCAGTTTTTGTCTGACCTGCTCCAACCAGAAAGCAAAACCTAAGAATTTTTATCACGGCATCATCTAGAAATGAACAAACAACCTCTTACTACAGTCTTGACCCAAACTTATCTTGAGATCAGTGGTTAAACAGACAAGAAATGAGGGTGAGTAGAAGTAAATTTATCTTTTTGTTTTCTGCTATCCAATTATGACCACTGCCTGTTTTGTACTTACATTTGATTAAACACTTCTTGTGGAAGGCCCAGTAATTTGACCAGTTTCTTAGCCCAAGCTTTGGAAATTTGGAAGGTAAATACATACCAGTTGTGGAACACCAGTATGGACTCAGTTGGAGCTCTTGTCTAGGCCAAATGGAAATGCACTGGAATGCTCAGGGGAAACTGGTGTGACACCAGTGTAAAAGGCAAGAGAATTAGAGCTTTTTGGCAAAGTGCTTTCATATTCTCACCATAGCCTTGTTACCTCATACTTGCTCTGCATCATTTCTTTTCCTGAGCAAACTTGAGTTGTCTTGGAAGGTAAGCTGTCACCTGAAGTTTACATGCATATGAGAGAATAAAATAACACCCTTCTAAACAGCTGTGCATCTTCAAAGCCATGTTCTCCTGCGCTGTATTTTGTGAGCTGCAGAGTCTTTATGTTTTATGACTGGATCAGCTGAACTCAAAAACTGTTTTCTTATCAACTGCTCAAAATCAACTGCTGCTGCTGCAGCTGCTTTTCAGGTTTCTCATGGCAGCAGGGAAGGCGCATGGGGAGGTTGGTGTCACAGCCCCTTCACAAGGCAGTGGTCAAAGAAGAGTCTGAAATACCTGTTCCTGTCCTGAAAGAGGATTACTCTTGATTTAATGCAACTTCACTTTCACCCACGATGTTGACCTCATAATCATCTATAAATGTAGTTCACTCTGCCCAAAATACATAATTTTCCTCTTTTTTAGTTTGTGAGGAGAGAACAAACTTATGTCACATACAAAGCACCTGAAGTCCATCTAAGTCCATCTAGGAAAAGATACTGTGGGTACTAATTCACTCTGCATTGTTCCTAGAGCTTGTAATGCAAGTAAACACAAAGTCATAAAAATGAACACATGTCTGAGTTACTTCTATGCCTTTTGCCCTCTAGTGCCTAGGATAAGAAAAAACATGAACCTGTGAGGTGCTTCATGAGCTGATTGCTTATATCTGGAGCATTAATGTCCCCAGAAGAGCTGCTTAAGAAACTGTATTGCTGAACTGTGATTTGCACATGACTTACTATAATTAGGAGGGGAAGCTACTAGTTAGGGGAGAAAAAAAAGAGTGCAGAAGTAGCAAGCAATAAGGAAATGTTTCCATCTAACTTTGTTTAGTGCACAAGGTGTAAAATGACAACAACATTCCAACTCTATTTGTGCAGACAGCCCAATCAAGGGTAGTTTATCTCTCACCGGTTAACTCCTTTAGTCTGTTTTGGAAAGATGCTACACGGAAACGTTTATTTTTGTCTTCCACTAACAATGTTTGTTCTCACAAAGTCAGATTTACCAGCAGGACACCATTATCCACAAAAGTACACTAAAAAGGCAAACATGGACTCGGTGTCATTGAGTTCCTCCCCTGTCGTCTCAAATGGTGCTTTCATGGGGGGGAGCACGACGTGAAGCGATAATTACATCCTGAACTGCTGCATTCTGAAGTGCAAATGAGGCAGACCTTATGCAGTCCATTTGTGAAATGACTCCTGCTTGTGCAAGCTCAGGTGCAAAAGGAGCTATTTGATCAAAGTGGTCCTGCTGTGTAAGACACCTGCAAGTAAAAGGAGAGAAGACAGGATTGCATTTTTACCAATTATTAAGCATTGATGGAAAGTGTTCTTGATTAGAAGTGGCACTGTTTCATCAAACATGATCATTAGAGTTTATAGGTTTTTTCCAGTTCCTTTCTTCAGCTTGATTTCTCTGGCTGCTCCATGAGAGTCACCTTATTCCCAGACATTTCTCTCGTCCAACCTTGACCTACAGACAGTGTTTTGCATTTAATGTTGTGGCTTGTGGCAGCAGAAACTGCAAAACAGGATCTTCCCAGTGGCCTCAAGCCAAAGTGTTAGTTGTTGCCTAATGTTTAGAATGGAATGGTGACAGCAATGGGTGAAAGAAATCGGACGTTTTGCATTTCTGTAAGCCTGAAATTTGAACAAAAAACTGCACTGAAAAATCCGCATCCTTGCAAAAATTTTTTGTTTCTTCAAAGAATCAAATGCCTTTGCAAGACTGCAGTAAAATTTCATTCAAATATTTTTGTTCTCATATCTTAACACCCATGAATTTCTCAGTTGTGTAAAAAAGGAAAGCGTGCTTTCTAGGGAAAAACCCCACAACCTAATCATAAGCTCAGATTTTTCTTTACCTTAACATCATCTCACTAAAAGAAATCTTTTAGGCAAGGCAGGGAGTCAACATTTGCATAGATGCAATCATCCATTGAAGTAGATGGTCATAGAAGGGAAAATTAAGGGCAAACTTTGTCCTGTAAGTAAGACAGCTTTTCTTCCAGCAAGTCAATAAGGCGAAAAATATAGTCAGTTATGGTCAAAGTACACCCTTCACTCTGCTTAACACCTTGCATAATTTCTCAGGTTAGAAAAGACACCAGGCTCTGCTACACATCATTTTGACCATGCAAACTTTAATTGTTGATGTAAGGACGCAACTTGATACTTTCGTTAAGCTTTTAGTGCCTCACTGTGGTAACCTCGCTTTCCACATTGAAGTTTATGATCTGCTCCTCATTTTCCAGTCAAAAAATTCTCACCTCATCACTTACACAGCTAGCATACAGGTGATTCCAGCCTTAGGCCTTTGCCGTCAGAATGAGATCCATTACTGTTTTAACACACTGAAAACAATGATGACAGGACAGATGGGGCAAAGCACGAGTGTTCCTGGAAGGATGGTGAACACCATTACCCCTTCTCGGGCAGTGCAGTGCCCTTGTGTTTGGGCTTGAAGGCTCTGACCTACCCTGAGGCTGTTTTCTGGACGCAGGTCGTTTGTGAATACACAAAATTGGGCTGGCAATCTGTTAGTGCTGCACATGGTTGTAGGTCTTTTTTAAGAGAATATGTTTGCTAGCTGAGAATGACGAGAAATTTTGTGGGAGGAGGACATCTAGTGATCTGATACGTATTTACAGGAGCTGTGTCCTTGCACGGCTGAGTCAGCCAGCTCACCAGCTACAGGATTTTTTGAAGAATAGTGAAGAGGGAGGCAGGTATGCTTTGCTATAAAGCTTAGGGTTTTGCTGAGACGACACCCGAAACAACAGCAGCCTTTTAACGGCTCAATTTTCAAATCAAGCCTCTTAAAATTAAATGTAGCATAGAAGTAGTGATTATGGCTGCACTTCTCATCTACAGCCATGCCATCTCCCAGCCTGTGTTTTGCTGGCATTAATGACCACTTACACATTTCTAGCAGGATGGCCATTAAGATCCTGACATATTTACTCTTAAAGCTTCCCATTGAACTACACAAGCACAGCAGCATCTCTGAAATACACTGACAGCTCTTTAATAAATATTTAATTTTAAAAACATTCATCTGAAAACATGGTTTATTACATGTCAGACTGATTAAAATTAGTTATTCAGTATTGTAACTGCAACAGGAGAATAGCTCTGTACTTCATGCTGTTAGCCCCTGAAAGATTGGATTTCTCCTGTCAAATTTTAACTTTGAAAAAACCCTGCTAATAAACGCAGCTTTTTGTGTTGTTTTTGTACCAAATTAGTAGCTGGTGGCGTTGAAGCTCTGTGTGTGTGTGTTAGAGGCAAACACCAACATGAGCGATTCTCAAAGTCACAGGGAATATCTGGAAGGGTTAAAATAATCTCTTCAAACCGTGGTAAGAAATCACATCCCTGATTCAGGGCTGAAACCCACCCATTCACATGGGAACAAAACCCAAACACAGAATCAACTTTTTAAGAATAGCTTATACTGGTAAATCCATTATAGTATGAAAATTCTAAATCTGCTTTGACTTTGAGAGGGATCAGTCCTGCCCTGCACAGTCTTAGGCTTGTTATGCTGTATGATCCTTGTAGGTGGCATCCTCTCTCCATCAGAATATAAATATTCCGCTGAATAGCTCATTTTTCTGAGAAGGTAACAGCAGATGACAGATGATAGCACTAATACTGGTGTACAAAGCATGTAACCATTTTATATAGAGAGAAAATGACTTAATCTTTTTTTCATTTTAGCCAGCATAGCCCATGGAAGCTGGCAGCAGCAAGAAATTTTTAAGGAACAACAATCCTGGGTGTCTCATCATGACTTTTTCTTAAACTCCTTTGACTGTTGAACTAGGAATTCAAATTTCCCTCTATATGGACAATTTCTCTCAGGCTTAGGGGAGGTTTCTTTGTCATGCAGAACATTTTCATTCCGAAGTCCGATAAACAAAGTTGGCATTGACATTGCTGTGGTTATTAGTCAAGCTTCTTTTTTTTAATGTTTTCAACATGACTGATATTTTGTCTTCTTAAATAAAGAAAAATCCTTCTCAGAACAAAAATATATAAAAATATATTGCTTCCTTCTATTTCCTGATTCTGAAAATTACCAGGTGCCAAGCTCTGAACGTAATAAAACTGAAGACCCTTGAGGGTGACCTAAAGAATCACAATGGTGAAGAATTGTGATAAAGTGGTTTAGCTAATTTCATAGCAGCTGCTTGACATTAGAAAAATGAGAAATGAGTTTTCTGTTGCTAAATATAATGAATTCCTTTTCTGTCCCGTCCTAAATCGTCAAACTTCGTTAATGAAAACAAAAATGTGGTGCATGCAGATATAAAGCTTAATATGAATATACATATTTTAGATGGAGAAATTCTGCATATTGCCACAGGAGGATTTTTTTTGTATCAGATATTGAATGATTCTTCTAAATAAGGTATTTTAAAATTAGCAGATTGTTGAAACACTACTTACGTATCTTCAGAGCAATTTTCTATTATTTTCAAAAATGGCTACATATTCAAGAACATAAATACAGCTGAGTGACTTCATTTCAGGATAATTTTTAAGCCCTATTTACTTCTTTTTACTGCAATCTCTGAGTATGAAATAGAACAAGGCAGCCACTTTTAGTTAGAATTAGATTTAAATATCTTTCTGAATTAGACCATGAAGCGCCTGATCATTTATTGGTACCATGACTTACCCTTTTAGCTGTATTTGCAATTGCATTAAATTCAGTGTGGCTCAGCTTGATTTTGAAGACAGCAATAGGTGTCATTTATTGTTTTATGCCATATAGGAATAAATGTACCGTCAATAAGAGGTGGTCAGATTTCTCTTGATGATCCCTCTAAAATGCTCAGAATTACCATTTCATTCAGTTATGACGATATTAAGACTGGAAATTTTCCACCTTGGGCAAATTTCCATTTCTCCCCAGCCTCTAGCCTAGGCTTTTGCTAGTCAGACTGGTCTGGGTGCACGGTGGCAGTCACTGGAATCCCCCAGGACCCAGCACGCACATATTCCATAGAGCTCTTTTAACCCAGCCGATGTCCTGAGGGATATTATGAGTTCACGCTCAGGATGAGTTCCCCTGCGAGCCAAAAGCCTTTCTGGCACAAGACCCAAGCTGCATTTCGCAACTCTAGTGATAACAAATTATACCTAAACTTTCCAGAATATCTAAGTAATATTTATACATTTAGTAGAGTTAAGACTTCTGCAATTACGGAAATTACGTCATTTTCTTTTATGGTCTTTGCCACCAAGTGAAACAAAATAGATTTCTTCTCTACAAAACTGGAGGGATGCTGGAAGTCACCGAGCAAGTCACACAAGCAAATGCAGTTCCACAGGTCAAGAAAGGGAGGTACCCAGTAAATCCTGATGGAGTCACCAATAACTTCACTGAAACTACCAGGATTCAAAAGCAGTGCAACCAGATATTAAAGAATAATAATAAAGAATGTGTTCTTGGGGTGAGAGGTCTCCTGGTGCTCTCTGCAGAACTCTGGTGAAGAAAGAGCAGCATGGCTTCAATATCTTTGGAGGCCACGAAACTGAATTTAATTTGTTAAACCAATCTGTGCTATAAACAGATTACATATAATGTTTTCAAGAGGTCAGAGGAGGAGATTAAGTGCAGACTGTCACACCTGAACCCTGGGTCTGAGGCTGCCCTGGGACAGCTCTGCAAGTCCTCCTGTCCTTGGTGTGGAGTCCTGTGTGCCTTGTGTCCCGTGCTCCTCTGGGCTTGTGAGGGAGAGTGAGGGCCTCTGCCATGGACCCGGGAGCAGTCAGGGCAAGTTATTATCCAGGCTTCTCCTGCTGCCATTGTTGCTCCACGCTCCTCTGTGGATGCGTACTGGAGCTTTTACCACCTTATCTAAAAGTCAATGCATTTATATTTTGATCATTTTTAGAGTGGCATGTGAATATGACGTCTCATTCAGGTTTTTTTTTTCCCAGAATACCAAATTAGATGTCAAAATTTCCTTCACTTAAAAAAA
Organism: Mohoua ochrocephala; assembly: GCA_013398855.1. Classification (NCBI taxonomy): domain Eukaryota; kingdom Metazoa; phylum Chordata; class Aves; order Passeriformes; family Acanthizidae; genus Mohoua; species Mohoua ochrocephala. The sequence goes on along the minus strand of VZTA01002458.1, from coordinate 15,149 downwards.
TATACTACACTGAAGTTAAATTAAGGTTTATTTTGAATCTGTCAAAATTTAAAAAAACCCTCTTTAGATAATATTTAGTTAAAATATTCCACATTTACTAATTACCTTGGGTTGAAGCTTAGTAGATATGCAAGTCTGAAAAAGCTCCACTGTATCCTTTCCCCACCCCCACGCCACTTTGCTTGGGTTTAGTTTTTGTTTGGTTTGTTTGTGTTTTTGGTTTTGGTTTTGGGTTTTTTTTAAAGCAAGCAAAACAAGTGTAGGAGTTGTTTACAAAACACTGCCTTCAATATTTGGTGGGTGAAGACCTTGAAGTGCTCCCTGAGCTTGACCTATCTTGGATGCACAATGGCAACAATGAGGGTCTCTGCTGGGAAACATCCCTGGAAGAGCAGTACAGGCTCCATCACATGGACCATCCCCGTCGAGTAAAGCTGCTTTTGTAGGGCAGCAGACAACCAAAGGGTGGCACCCTGAGGATTTGCTGCTTCTGGGCTACTCCTAGTTATTCAGTAAATTTTAATTAATTGGCTTGCCACTTCCAGTATTTTTTCCAGTTATACAAAAGTGAATAAAAGGAAGACCACACACATTTATCTACTAGTGCACTAAATGTGCCTCTCAGCATTTTTTGGAACACAGAAAGCTTTCTAGGACCTGGCATATTTTTATGCACACTTGTGCTGAGCACTGTACGCCTACGAACAGCTCAGAGGTCATGGCTGCATGATCTGACAGACTGCATGGCTTCCAGTTGGAAACAGAGGCACAGTGAGAAATAACTTTGCTTTGCAAAGGCAAGAGAAGCCTGAAGCAATCCATTCCCCACCTCCCTGCAAACAGCACTGGTGCCAACATCGTAGTAGCTGTTCAAAATATTAACACTAGAACGTAGAGAACAGTTTTGCATAGGATCCCAGGGTAACAAGTCAATAACTAATTTACACTGTCGTGCTTATTTAAGTACTATTTTGTGTTTCCTAGGGACACAACATAACTCGGATAACACTTACTGACAGATGACAGATTGCCTCCATAGATTTATGCAACCTATGCTCTGCAAAATACTGTTCACTACCAGCAAAATCAGTGCTTAGGATAAAAACTGATGAAAACATTTCTTTCCTCTTTTGCCAAGGTTCTCATGTTAGAACACTCCAACTCAACACAGTTAAAAATGGAGCAAGTCATAAAAATTCAGTATTCTAATGTTATACAAGTTTTTACTCTATCAGGTGCCAAAAGATGGAACACAGATCTCATTTTCTTCTGGATTTTCATAGTAAATAAACATTTAAATTCTTCTCATCCAGACTAGTGTAACCCTGGAATATAAAAAAAAATGAGCTTCACATTATAAAAACCGTATGAGGTAACTAATGAACTCCCTCGCTCAGAATCACCTGGTTGTAGCTCGTTGTGGTTAGCATGATAAAATGAAGAATCCTATCAGGACTTTTTGCAGAATGGGATCTCAGTAACAGTTAAATGTTGCACAGGTCTTGTCCAAGATTTTTTTTTTTTAATTGTTATGTAAGAGTGGTGTATTTCACTTGCCATTTATCATGAACTCACATGCAGATTGCCTGAAGACTCTGTAGTACCTTTCCTCCTCCGTCTCACCCGAGCCTGAAGGACTTTCTCATGGCACGGGTTTATTTCTGCTGAGCCAACGGGCTGCTACTCCTAACCGTGCCAAGAGCATAAAATTGTCTTTCATGAGTGAGAGGCAATGAGTGGGCAGAGGTAAAGCAGTTTCTTTTTGGAGTAGTCAGCCTTGGGAGGAAGAAGATTGATGGCTGGTATTAACAGCCAAGATAAACCCAGGGCAGGGTGCCAAGTGTTGCAGAACTCACACGACAGGCGTTTGGCAGCCCTGTCCCCAAGGCCACCTGAGATCTCCTGTCTTGCTGGGCTGTGGGCAGGTGGCTGCAGTTTTGCTCCTGCCACACGTCCCCAGTGGGCAGAGTTCTTGAATGGGTAACTTTTTGTGTTTGTTTGCCTGTGTTTTTCTGGGGAAAACCAGCCAGGAGTCAATTGTAATTCTGGGCTGGAAGACATCCAACACAAAATAAGATAGAGATTGGGAGAAACTGGTAAAACCAACGAAAACATCCCAAGATTAGTTATGCCACAGGCTGATAATTCAGCAGTTAGAGAGAAGTGTTATATTCCTTCAAATCAGCTGTGTGCATTCAATAGTCTCATCTAGAAGGTGGCTATCCAAGATTTTAAGGTTGAATGGGAGTTGCTGTTATTTTGGAACGGGAGTGTTATACCACTCAGGGAGAATGAAGAGTCCAATTTATTTATTTATTTATTTCCACTATTTATCATTAATTGTTTATTTTCAGTGATCCTAAAGCCTAACCTGTCTCTGGGAAGTCTGATGCTCTGTGATGAATCCAACTCTGTCAGCGTTTCATGTCCTTCTCAAAGCAGAAAAAGCCTGAAATGTGCAAGAAAGTTACCACAAAATGCATCACACAAACATAGATCTGCTGAATTATAGGTTAACATAAAACACAATGGCTCTTCAGTAAGCCCTAAGAGAAAACCATGACATGTCAATCAGTATGATATAAATGAAAAAAATTACACTATTCCTGTGAGATCGCTCTGTGAAACTTCTCAGAAGCAGAATACAACAAATGCTTATATCTCTCTTCCTCACAACTTAAATTAAAGGAGTATAGTATTGCTGTGCTTATGAAATTACATTGACCTGCTTTTTAGAAGTCAAACATGTAAGTGGTGAAGAACTAGAATATGGTATGTAAAAGAGACAATAGCAAATGAATCATCCCTGAAGAAATTCTGCTTATTCTGTATCTCAAGCCCTAAACCTCGTTGGTTGACAGGAATATTTCATTTAGTGTTCCCATGTCTTGGTTTCATTTTCCAGAAGATGGCAGTAGTCCCACAGTATCTTATGGATATATGTAACAGCTGCTTCGTCTCCATGCAGCTGGGTTTTTCTCCAGCTGACTTTCTCTATTTTACTACTTAAGGAGTAAATATTCATTAGCATTACTTCAGTGCTAACATACAGTTTGTATCCGAATTTTTTTAGCACCTATTCAGAATTTGCTTTAAAAAAAAATTAATTTCTAAATAAAACTAAAATGAAAAAAAATAAAGCTTTTGTCTTAAAATGCCTTATTTAAGGCCATATAAAAAGACATGCAATACTATGCATTTACTACTTAACTCTAGGGAGATATTAATGTCTGTTCTCTCTCAGGCTGGAGAGTAGAAATCTGTGCTGTCAGTTCAATCTCGGGCTAAGGCATTATTGAGTTATGATAGTTAAAACAAGTTTAATTGCAGCCCAGAGCAATGAGTAAACTTAAACATTTGAGCAAATATCTGTGCCTGCTGATGCATAAACTGAAGTACAGAGAAAAGCTCTTCTATTTTCATGTTTGTGTTGCCAATTCTCCATTTCATCAGAAATCTTGTATTTGGCATTCTCTTAGACTCCTTAAAGTCGAACCATAACACAGTAAAAGCATTAGGTCCTCTTTTTGAAAGAAAGAAGTGTATTATACTGTAGTTGCAGCTGAAACTGAAGATGTAAATCTTCAGAATCTGATGCCAGGTGGTGACTGCAAAAGATGGCACCTGTAAATCTCTGTCAGCAGCAGCAACATATTTTGGGGATCACTGGCATGGCTTGAGGTTTAGTGTGACTACAAATCCCATCAGAGAGAGCACGAGGACATGGATGGTTCCCAGTGACACTGCCTGCTGCATTCGTGGTCTCTTGCTTACTGCAGAAGTTCCTGAGTCGTGTGTGCATTGCTTCACAATAGGGTGCATCAAAACCCCGACGAGAGCTGCCCGTCTATGTCCCACTGAGACTATGCCCTGTCTCTTTGTCTGCATTTTCTCAGTACTCTACACAAAAATGACTTGAGTGTGATTGGAACATTTGGATCTTACTTGATTAAGTGTAATATATTACTTTAATACCATCTCCAGTATTCCCAAAGGTCAGTTTCTTCCCAAGTGTCTTTCAGAGTCTCTAGTTTCTATTTCTTTTAATCTAGGAGCCAGCAATTCATTCCATTGTGATTAATACATTTTTGCCCTGCTTGCTGTGCAAACTGCAGGATAGATGGAAGTTATTTTGGGGACAATAGATGAATTGTAAAGCAGCAGTTGTGAAATTACCGTGGTGAAATCCTAGCAAGTTCTTCTCCTCTCTTCTTGTTTCTCCTCTTCCTTCTCTCTTTGCTGAATACAGTTGAGTTCCTGTCATGAGGACTTGAGACTACGTCAAAGATGAGTAAAGAATGATTTATTAAATCAATAATCTCTCTTGACTTTGTTTCTGAGAGAAAAAGGAAAATGTGTTCAGAGTAATTTCAAGTCCTTCCCCTGTAACTTCAGCTTCCTGGAGCTGAATACATCTTCATTATCTTTGGAAAAATGACTGAAAGGCCCAATTTCCCTCTCCAAATCCTCTTGAATGCCTACCACAGCACTGAACTGCAATGAGGAGGATACAAGGCATTAGAGACTTGTACAAAGTCATGAGGAGAGAGATGAGCCCAGTTTCAAAAGCCTAACAGTTTCAGGTCCCCAAACTATTACCAACAGATAAGGATGACCTGGTGAGAGATGAATTCACACCCTGTGCCTATGACAAGCTGTAATTTACTTCACTTATCACCATTTTTAAAGAAAGGACAAACTTAAATGCTTCGGGGTCAGAAGTGATGGTGACTGGTTTAAGCTGGACTTGAAACCACCTCTGATGCAACTGAACGTGGCCCTGTGGCTCTGGCAGGAAGAGCTGCTGCCTGTGTGAGGTGGCAGTTTCAGAGACAGGAAAAGCTGCTAAAGAAAAAAATGAGAGCAACGAGACAGCAGCAAGGGAACAAAATTCATCATTCACCCGTATACTTAGAAGAACTAATGAAAGCTCAACAGCACCATGAGGCTGTCTGGTCACACCGTTTTCATGCAGAGTAAGGGACAGGTTCTGGTGACTAGAGGACAGGAGTGGCTGTTTCTCACCTTCCTCCTATCAAGATTTTTTACAGTTCCACACAATAACCTAACAACCAAATTGCTGAAATTTAGTTTTTGAAAGGTAGATGGAAAATCAGCTGGCTTGCCAGGCTCCAAGGGCTGCAGCCCATGGCATGAATCCCCACTAGCAGCCAGTCCCTAGTCCCCTACCACTAGGGTTTAATATTGGTACCAGATCTAAATCTAAAGATTTAGACATCTTTATCCCTGGACAATGGGATGTAGCACAACCTCAGCATGTTCACAGCTACCAAACTTCAGGTAGCAGTAGATATGCAGGAGAGCAAGTCGGATGCAAAAAGAGATAAATCTCATGAGAAATCTCAAAAGATGCAAGGTCCTGCATCTGGAATAGGCTAATCTCATGTAAGAGAACAGGCTGGGGGTAGCTGGCTGGAAAGCAATTTCACAGAAGAGGTCCTGGTTGACAGCAAGCTGAGTACGAGCCAAGTGTGTCCTTGCAGCAATGAAAGCCAGCTACATCCTGGGATGTGTGAGCATAAGCATGGACCTTGCTGCTTGCTAGCTCGCTGCTGTCCCCTGCTATCACTTCTCAAGCAGGGAAGTGGTTCTTCTCTTCTGTTAGGCATTTGAGGACCCCTCTGAAGTATTGCCTCCAGTTCCCCAGACCAAGAAAAACTGATATACTGAAGCAAGTCTAGTACGTAGGTGCATCCTGTGCAACTTCCTTTTTCTCTAAGATAAATGGCTTATGTGGAAGTGCAGCAGAAATCATTTTGAAACACTTCGGGAATGAACAGCTAACATCTATATTTGATTCCAGTTATACGATAAGGGAAGAACTCTCAGCTGTTTTTCACCAACCTGCAGCACCTAGAAATGCCAACATTCTCTGTTAAACCCCCAGGTCTCATTATTTTTATTGCAAACTCAAGTACAGTCAAGAATGCACCTTGGTGGTGAATGCCTGGTCAGTAAAGAAATATGGGGATTCTTAGTTCTTCCTCCAGAGCAGGAGTTTAGGGTTTGAAGGTGAAGATCCATGCACTGATATGAGCACAGCACAAGGATAAGGGGACAGAGAGGCACATCATGAAAGTGAGGTGCTTCCAGGAGCGGCAAGCTAGAGGGCATGCCATGGCTGAGAGGTAGAGTCCAACAAACAACACGTGACTTTCTGAAGAGTAATGCCCTGGCACAGTCCATAACTAAAACCACAGTGGTTTTGATATGTACTTGGACAGAAATAGATATTTATGGTATTTACTATAATTAATTGGATTAGTTCTCATGAAATCAAATTCTTCAAGTGTGCCTACAAGAATCCAGAGTTGTGTTTGGTAAATGTGGCACTTTGGTTGAATTGCTGCACTTGTAGAACCTTGGATCATGAAGCTAGCGGGGGACTGACACAGGCTTTGTGAAAATCCCTTGGCAAACTAATCTCACATGCACATGTTGGTTCATGTTGGTTGTTGCTCATCTTACACTTCTGTTCTCTTCTTATAATACCTCCTAGGGCTTTTCTGAGGTAACTGAATCCTAAAATCCATACTGGAGAGGAGAAACAATAAACACTAATGCTATTTCCTTCCTGGAACTCCATTCTTTCTCTTAAATGAGCTGGCATGACAAAACATAATCTGTGTAAAACACATTCACAATAATGCTACAAAAAGTTAGAAAACCTCTTTTCCCCTTTCACTTTTAGCAATCTGTAGTTAATTTAGAGGAGAAAAAGCCTAATCTAAAACTCAGTGTTGTCCCATGTTGCCTCGTATGCTTTCTTTTACCTTGTAGAGTAGCCTTCATAAAGCAGCAGAACCAAGATGATGAAGTGCTAAGAGTTGAGTTTACACTTACTTTCTGATATATAACACATGCAACTTTTTGACATTTCACACGTACTGGGCTTAAACGTTGCAGTATTTTGTTTTTTCATAAACAAGAACCAGCCAAGGGAATGCTTCTTTCTTCTCATCATGCTGCCTGTGTGACATGCTGCTACATATTTATAGCAATAAACCAAAAATTTTGTGGGAAGCCATGGCATGTGTCTGAAGGGATTGAAGTTTTCTGCTCAAGAGCTTCTCCAAACCACTAGTGCGTGGATGTTTTTACCAGGAGAAGATTTTTATAAAAGAAAGTACACTCAAGTGTGTCTGAAATTCTTTGATGTATGTCCTTCAAAATTGTTTTAATTTTCCCTGTCTGAAAGATATTTTCCCAGTGCATGCTAAATTGCTGAGGATAAATATTTCTCTCGAGCCACTTAATTTTTATCTTTGCTTTCATTCTGCTCAAGAAAATGAAGTAAGGCTGATTCATAGAATCTATATTGTCCCTACACAATTAAAGCAGCAAAGCAGGTTTAGAGGTGAGGAAAAAAGTGGGATTATCTGGGACTTTAGTCAAGGCGATTTATCAAATAGTAGCTAGGACATGGGAAAAGGATAATTAATAACATTCGGCAGCTGTTCCCTTTTTGCCAGTTTAATGCCACCTGTAGCTTTCCATTTTCTTAGCATTGCATCTGTGGTTCAAGGGAAACACGGAATAGGACTGCATCCAGCACAACAAATCTTGCAACACCTTTTTTCCTGTGAAGTGGCATCAAAGCTGACTGGTGTTGTCAGAAACCCACGAGGTTATGTTATCTGTATAACATATGCTCAAGGCAAAAACTTAAGTATTAATAGTCAACTAATGCTTGGAATTTGCCAGACTAGGAAACAAAATGTCCCCTAAAGAATACATCTCAAAGTGAGCCCTGTGAGATTGCTGCAGGATTGTGCTGTTGTGAAAGGAATGCAAACACAGCAGGACCTCGGACCTGGGCTGTCACCTTCTTCTAATCCTGACCCGGCTGCGTGTGGATTCACAAACCATTTCACCTCCATTCCTGACACTCTGCTCACGCTGCCTACAGAGGCTGTAAATTTCCTTTTAAGTGAAGGAGCTTATTAGAAGGAAGATGTACATGTTCTGTAAATTTTTATAGAAAGACAAGTAGCTGATGGAGCTGTCACCACCGATGGGAAATAACTATTTTATGGTGACAAACAACGGAGGGGGTGAAGTGAGAACAGGGCCAGGGGAATACCTGAAAGGAACGACAAGTGCTTTAGGTTTGACACCGTGCCTTTGATGTAATGAGCCTGCTTACAAGCTTCTGTTTCAAAGTGCACTCGTGTGAATTACGGGAGTGACGCTGCAGTTTCAGGTTGGATCAGTTACGGAGCAGCGTTAATCAACACAGGAAAATGGTGGATACTCTGTGAGCCTGGTATTCATCAAAGCTCACAGCTGTCTTTCCTGCTTATCATCAGCTCTGCTCCTTCTGACTATCTTTTAGACTGCAAGTTACACAAATGAGAAGCCTGGACTTGTAATCTCAGAATCCTCAGACACATTCATTTTTGTTATCTCTTATTTTCTTTTCTTTTTTCTCTAATTGTTTTTTATCAGACAACAATTTTTGCTTGCATTTACAGCTATGGATACAAACCTTTGAGAAATTTCTCTGTATTTGGGTGTTTCGACAAAGTATGCAATGCTAACATTCTCCCCTCAGTTGGTGCAAGCTAAGTCATTACAGAGACAGACTGAAAATTGCATAAAATACAACAAGCTCCTGGTACAACAGATTTCAAGAAAGCTCAAGAAATGAACAGTTTTGTTGTTTAAATGCCTGTGCCATTATGAGCATAGGTTCCTTGGTGTCTTACTTCTTCCTAGTCAGATGTAAGCACTGTGGAATATGATGGGGGCACTAAGGGCTGTAAGTGCACTCCAAGGGAACACGAGGATAAGTAGAGGAGGGGATCACAGGTTACTGGGTGGTATTCTTCAGTATTTTTACTGACAACTTGGCTGACAAATCAAAGGTCACTGTTACTCAGCTAGTAAGCAATATTTTGTTCTTTCATGGCAAGCGGTATCAAACTGGGAAAAAAAAAACCCTGGAATTGAAAACATCCCTGACTAACTGGAGCTGAAATACAATTACATCCATCACAACTAAAAACAATGACCCATAGTCAAAAGATAAGCAAAATGTAAATGTATATGTGAAAACTGTTGTGTTATATGCAAAAGATATTACTGATGTCACTGTCTGTACAACCCTCAAATTACCAACCTCCTATATGAAGGATTAACACTCAGTCAGTGATGATACTGTGTTTTTAGGTCACACTTTTGTATGCTGCAACATCAGTAGGGTGGCAATACTTTACTAAGGATCATGACATGAATCTAACTTCCAGCAGGTAAAACTAACTGCTGGCTTCTGAGACATATTTAGGGTGCAGGTCCTTAAAGTTATTTCTCCCTGGGGCTCTCTTGCTGTCTCCTCAGTCTCATTGAAAATGCCAGCTGTCCAGAAACTGTGACTACAAGCTCATCCAGTTGCAGATGTTTAGATGTAAAAATGTACAGTGCACTAATTTTATTTAAAATCCTTTTATTCATAAATAAATGGGTTTTCATTTCAAAGAAGTTAAAAAGAGAAAGCCATCGAGTTTGTATAAGTGTTATGACAACCAAGCAGCTGTTGAAATGCTTGGTACAACTCCAGCAGTATTCCCAAACTTCAAATAAAACCTGCTAAATCCTACTTTTAGTACTCATGGACTTTGAAGCCTGACAAATTCTAGCAAGATATATAATGGTTTAAGTCTTTCTCGCTTGCTGCTAAAGAGGCAATGTGGGGTCCAGAAATCTCTTTGTAGCAGCACGTCCTAGTAGTCCAGCTGAAAATATGATTTCTGCTTCAAATACTGTGTAAGATTTAATCTCCATCAGCAGATTGATGGTTCTAAACCCATATTTCTAGAAGGCTGCAGATTTAAATGACAGGCATGAGGAGCAGTGACATTAGGAGCAGTTAATGTCCCTCCTGCAGTGACATTAACATCAACATGCTTGTTTTTGCTATTCCTTCCTCCACTTTGTAAATCACTCATCTTCCTTGTAAAATGACCTGAAAGTTTACTGTTTCCCTCTAACTTTTATCATTTTTTTCCTCTTAGAAATGTTCAGTCTTCCATGTCTGAGTCACTCTTTATACTCGGTGATTCTTGTGGGACCCTTCCCACTCAGGATACTCTACGGTTCTACGATTTTAGACAAAATATTTAGATGGTCTCAGGACTCTCTCAGAAAGCTACACAGCAGATCTGGGTGTCCTTACACATTTACTCTGTACATGATCTGTGTTTTCTTTCAGTTACTCATGTGGGAAAAGTTTGTAGGGAGTGGCGATATCTTGAATTAATTTTAATCATAGAGGTTGGAAGAAACAGAAGAGCTTTCAGCATATCAACCTTTCTCCTAGCCTGAAAAAAAATGTGCCCTGCTTCTGTTCTAGCCCAAAATAACAATTTTTACACCATTCCTAGACCGCATTTATGTTTGGGTTCTTTTCCAAGCTACAATAGTTTAATTTAAAAAATGCTTCTCATATATCCTTAGTCCGTGGTAGTAACCACAGCATCGTTACCACTGCTGTGAGAGCAGCAGAAAGAGGTTCTGACTCCAACATAACTGCAGAGGGCAGCATTAATTCGTTATTTAAACCCCCTCAGTGACAGGAAAGATCAACGTCCCTTGAAAATCCCAAATATTTTATATGTAAATAACCCAGGGCTTTGGTAAGCAACTTCAGCATGTATTGCCAAGAACAAATATGAGAGGATTTTGTGGTACACTATTTCTTGAAAAAGTACGTAGCTACATTACATTAAAATTTTCAGATTCTGAATAGATTGAATAGTGTGTTCTGTAAGAACCTGTTTATGCTTTATTATAATGTTACAATACAGTGGCATTCACCAACAACTTTTTATAACATGAATAAAACTACAAAAGAAAGATTGGCAGAAAACCAAATTTGACACTGTTCTTGTCTGTCCCTGATGAATTTCAAGTTAATAAGACTTACTACAACTGGAAACTAATGCTTTTTAACATGATGTTTACTTACACAGGTATCCAATTTTTGGTACTAGTGAAGTTATTGTTCACTTTGCAATTCTGGGACTATAAGACATTTTTTCAGGGCACAGGACAAACTTGAATCTTTGGTTATTGGTAGGTAGTGTTGTAAGCATACACTTGATGGGAAAGAGTTCAAAATGTGCTTCCCCTTTGTATATGAAATAAAAGACAGACATCTTTCTCATCGTCTAGTGTTCATTCCAGAGCTCACTTATTTCCTCACTTGCAAGTATCTGGTTTTATGGGTCTCAAAATACTGTGGGAGCTCATCAGCAAACTTTCAGTGCAGAAGAGCAGAAACAATGCACCCTCCGTTCAGTAGGCACCTGATGGATGTCTCAGTTTTGTTCAGAAAATCATTACTTTTCTAGGAGTCTTTCCAGAGCCCTGCTGTAGTTTGGAGAACTCATCCAACAAACCTTCCTTTCTGGTGTTATGGTACTGTTCACACCATTTAATCTGACTTTGAGTTCTCCCTTTCATTACTGCCTGACCCTGCATGCAGACTGGGTATTCTCTGGTTGTTAGCATTAGAATAGGTAGTTGCACATTTTTCAGTGCCATGCCCATGTGAATTGGATCTTCCATTTCAGTAAAACAAAATGTTTCTGTTTATGGACGGACAGTGCTTGGTGTGTGTGTAGATACACACTGTGGTCCATCTCAAAATGCTCTGGAGCTCACTCCCTGGAATGCTCATCTCTGTGGATTCAGATTATAAAAGTCTGATGGGAAACCACCCTTTCTTCTGAGGATGCTTCAAAACAGCTGCTTGCAGCTGCCAAATCTGCTCCACTTTTAAGTCCTTCACTGAGAAATTTAGATTTTCGTTTATGTCTTTTATTTGAAAAATCAGAAAGCAGACACTGAATCTTGCCACTAAACTGCAATTTTAAAAGCATGAACTGCATCAGAATAGAAAGCTCTTCCCATTGCAAGGAAGGACTCCAGTCTTCTCTGTTAAACTTGCAGCACAAAATGGGCCATCTTTAGCCTCTGACAATATTTGTTTAAAATTTATGGCCCTCACCCATCCGCATTTCCTAGTTCACAGTGTGTGTGTGTATAGCAAGAGAGAGAGAGAGATAGAGAGAGAGAGAAATTCCTCCTAACATTTATTTTAATAGAAAAGTTCCCTGCTTAAAATAGATGTTGATACAGAGTTTTACTTAGAATTTAATTTGTAAAAAGACTCCACAGATGCAGGCGGATGCTAACTGCCTGCTGCTACAATAATATGTCCTCCAGCCTAAATAATACGTCTAACCACGCCAGAGCAGCCAGCAGCATGTCAACTAAAACTGCCTCATCCTGCACGCTGTGTAGAGACTGATTGCATTGGGGCATGACGATCAGAATGGGGAATGGATTTAAATGGCAGCCAGAAACCTCATTATCATAGCACTGGGAAAGAAGATACAGCTTTTCCACTTTCTAACCTCGTCACATATCAACTACTAAAGTGTGGCCAACGTGGAAGTTAAAATAATACAAATAAGAGTACTATGATACTTGTTGTTGTTTTCAAAGCCTTTTGTCTCAATGCATGTGGAAATAGATTTTAGGATTTGAGAGGATTAACTTTTTGTTTTCTGACAACATGTGAGACTGTTTGGAGTCTTGGATGTATGAGTTAGGGAAGTCCTTATCAATGTATGTAGACAACACATAAGCAAAGAAAGGTTATGTGATTCATGTTAACAGCTTAACAGCAGCATCACACTGCTGGGTATTCGTGTTAGGTGTGAAACACCAGCAAACCAGGTAATTAATGTATTTCAACATCAAGAGTCCTGATAGACATAAAAGGTGCCTTCACAGTTACTATTTGATGACAATAGTAATCCTGATGTCATTACAAAGATGATTTAAGTGAAACATTTTTTCAAGAAAAAGATCTATTCTGTGTTTCACTAGCTGAAGCCCAATATTTGTACAGAGATAAGTGATTCAATGGATTATGGATTAAAAACTGCAACTTTGGGTTTTTTATTCTGATGAAGGAATGGCTCTTTTGATAAGGGCAGGCAGCTGCAGCTCATTTGTTCCATACTCCACAAAGCCAGATAGACTCTAAGCATAATAACATACAGTTAGGATGTTATCACCATGTGTTGTAACGAAATGATAGTTGCAATGTTATAAGAAGGAATGTTAAAATATGTCGTTATTTTTATTGTACAGTAATTTCTGAAATTGTTTTGCCCAGTTTCATGTGACTGCTTCAAAAGATGAACCTAATTAAGGACTATCTGATTAAACAGCTGACATAACTTGTAGCCAGAAGGAATATCCCTCCACAGCTTCCCTGGTAATCAGCTCTGTGAAGAGCTCCAGGTTCCCAGCAAAGCCATGCTATCACTTGCCTCCTCAGATGAACAGGGGAGGGAAAATATAATGAAAGGCTCTTGGGTCAAGATAAGAACAGGGAGGGATCAGTTACTGTCACAGGCAAAACAGACTTGGAGAAATTAGTTTAATTTATTACCAGTCACATGAGAGTTAAATAATGAGGCAAAAAACCAAATCTTAAATCCCCTTCATCCTACACCTCCCTTCTTTCCATTCCCAACTTTGCTCCCAAGTTCTATGCATCCTTCCCGTCAGTGGCACAGGGGCACAGGGAATGGGGCTGCAGTCAGTTCCTCACGCATTGTCTCTGCTACTCCTTCCTCCTCCGATGGAGGACTCCTCACACTCCTCCTCTGCTCCTGTGTGGGGTCCCTCCCACTGGTGACAGTCCTCCACAAACTTCTCCAATGAGAGTCTTTCCCAAGGGCTGCAGTTCTTCACAAACTGCTCCGGTTTGGGTCCCTTCCACGCGTTACAGTCCACAGGAACTGGCTGCTCTATCGCAGCTCCTCGCTGCAAGGGGCCACAGGAAGCTTGCTACAGTGTGGGCTTCCCAGAGGGTCACAGCCTTCTTCAGGCATCCACTTGCTCCAGAATGGGGTCCTCCATGGCCCCCTCCCTTCAGGGGCACAGCAGCTTCAGCATGGTCTTCACCACAGGTTGCAGGGGAATCTCTGCTCCAGCACCTGGAGCATCTCCCACCCCTCCCTCTTCAATGACATTCATGTCTGCAGAGATGTTTCTCTCAGGTATTCTCATGTCTATCTCTGGTTGTAGGTGCTATTTTGCAGCAACCATTTCCCCTTTTTTAAATCTGTTATCCTGAAGATGCCACCACTGTCACTGACAGACTTGGCCTTGGACAATGGTGGGTCCGTCTTGGAGATGACTGGCATTGGCTCTGTTGGACATGGGAAACCCTCTGGCAGCTTCTCACAGAAGCCACATCTGTAGCTGCCCTGCTACCAAAACCTTCCCATGCAAACCCAGTACAGGCCTGTACTTCAGAAATTTCCCAGCACCTTCTCCATGAACTCCTTCTGTAGTGCTCACCTGACCTGACCAGTCTGAGGCCACTGGGGCTGTGGAGCACCACAGTGAAACATCTTTGGGCAAGACCTGTTGTTATTCAATGGTTTTAGCAATGTTTAAGCCATTAACCATTTCAGTCTCTCACACCTCTCTGGGGGATACAGCATATGGAGCTATCCAGGATCTTCTTATATGAGATGTATTGTCACAGTAATCTAGCTACAAGGCAAGTGTGAAAGGCTCTGCTGCATGTATCCAAAAGGAGACAGAATTTTAAAGCAATTTTTTCAGTAAATTAATCTGTAGCCATGGTGCTAATGGAGAGTGTGTCACACTGACAAGCAGTGGTGAGGCAGGAGCAGCGTGAGGGGTGATGGTTGTGGTCAGGGAGTCAGCGTCAGAGGCAGAGCCGCGGCACGGTGGCTGGTCAGGGTCTGACTTCTCCATTGCTCAACAGGAAAACACACACTGTGTTCATATCAGACAGCAAATATGAGCCTTGTTCTGCTCCAAAACCTATTCTGTGAGATAATAGAGTGATGCCTGTAAGTAATTTCCCTTGTGGCATCACTGGATGCCTTGCTATTTCCACTGCAATGAGACAAACCTTCTGTCGATGGGGGTACAGTCACACATGGCCCGTTCTTCTGTGGCTGGATTCACATCCCTCAGCTATATTGGCAAGATAAACTCAGCAGCTTTCAGGAATGCTGAAAGGTCTGCATACACCTTGGAGAGGTGCAAACACCTTTGAGACAAAATTC
>VZTA01002457.1:0-21828 GCA_013398855.1 Mohoua ochrocephala | reverse complement strand
CCTTTTCCTAATCCTTTGTCACTGTGTTTTTCTCACATCCAAAAAAGACTGGAGATTCCACTCAGCCATCCTTTTGCTGCTAATGTATATATAGAAATATTTTTTACTATCTTTTATGGCAGATTAACTTCTAGTTGGGATTAGGCCTTTCTAATTCTCTCCCTGCGTAAGCCCACGACATCTTTGTTGTTCTCCCGAGGTGCCTGCCCCTTCTTTCAAAGGTCATAAACTCTCTTTTTCTCCCTGAGTTCTAGCCAAAATTCTCTGTTCAGATAGATTTGTCTTCTTCCCTGCTGGCTCATCATTTGGCACATGGGGATGGCCTACTCCTGCACCTGTTCTTTCTTAATTCATGCTGGGCCTTCCTGGACTCCTTTACCCTTCAGGACTGCCTCCTGAAGGCACTCTGAGGCATTCTGTCTGCCCTCCAGAAGTCCAAGGCTGCAGTTCTGCTGACCTCTCTTCTTGCTTATCTGAGACTGAAAGCAATCTAATTTTATTAGATTGCTGTGCCCAAGGTGGCCTTGGACCACCACATCACTCACAAGCCCCTCTCTGCTCACCTTCTCCATTTGGGTCACTCACCAGTTATGTCAGGGGTTTATCTTCCACACATTATAGGAACCTCTTGGACTGTTTTGTCTCTGCAGTATTGTATTGCCAACGTCTGTTAAGCTGAAGTCCCCAGTGAGAACAAGAGCTAGTGATTGTACCAAATACCATTGTTGGTTACCAAAAACCTTGTTGTTTCATAACAGCTGCTTTCAAATCCATCTTGAATGGTTTTCCAATAAACAGCTATTGCATGGCTAAATTTCTAATAAAGTATATTCTATAATTCTGAAGATAGGATAGTACAGGATGCTGTTTAAGGAAAAGTCATGTATCATTTAAAACAGGATTTTTTTGACAGATGTCAGTCTGCCCTCCAAATGAGTAATTAATTAGTTCTCCTAAATAGGATTGTGACTGTTTCCTTATATGATATATGAAAGTGTAGACTTGACTATGCCTGGCCAGAAAGGATTCCATTACATGTATTGAAGGCTATCCAACCTGCTTAAGTTCCAGGTCGATTAATATAACATACCCATCTAGTATGCCCTATGATTTCAGTTGAATGACACATTTCCATGTTCTGTCACCTTTTCCAAAAAGTAAACAATATGTTTGATTTCCCTTATTCATTTAGAGGTAGATGAAGTCAGCGGTGACTGCAGAGAACTGGGGTAAATTAGAAGTTTTGCCTAAACTAGAACACTCCTATTAATTGTTTGCACTTATAGTAATGGAGGAGACAGGGAAAAGGAGACTAAAATTTTGCTACCGTGGTTCTGGGCAGCAATATCTGTCAGAGAGATCACTGATGCAGTTTAATTTAAAGCATCAATTGGCAACAAGGAGCTACCAAAGAAGAAAAAGCATTCTACGCAGGGTTGACTAGCCTGACTACGAAAAGACTCCTGTCTCAAAAATAATTTCCTTATCTCTGAAGATAGGAAAATGAACAAGGGCTAAATATGTCACAGAGAAATAGATTTTTACAATCTACTGACATGCCTCTGTATTCCACAATGTGCGCTGACAGTTCCCGTTGAAGAAACAGGTAACGATCTTTGCAACCATGCTCCCCTTTATGATAATACTGTGAAACACAATACACTGCAAGTTTAATTGGAACCAGAGACTTTTGGACATTTCTACCCACTACCAATTCACATGGTGAAAGTAAATCAAGCCCTATATAAACAAAACAGATGGAAGTGATGCTAATAGTACAATGTCAGCAGTATCCACAGATTGACAGAGCTAGTTAAGTTGCCAGATGCACAGAATGTTGCACTACTTGTTCCTTATAAACTAGACTTGATGGAGTATGTCAATGTCAAACTCCTTGCTGATTTACACACGAACATACAAAGACATGCACACTCACAGATACTCACGTTCCTGTGATCTATACTAACCATACCATCTGCTTTCGGCTTTGCATGTGGTAGCTAACTAACCATCCTACTGTGCACGGGTATCACTGAGTACATGCTGTGGAGGCAAACAACAGGTTTTTTCCTCTTTCTACCCTATTTAGTGTTAGAAAATAGGCTCGTTAACTTTTGCCACCTAGGCACATATATTCCCCATGTATTTTTGAATCTTATTTCTCACTTGTATTTATTCCTTTGGCCAGTGTATATTTCAAAGAAATTCGCTCTCTTTGTGAAAGCTGCATAGCTTTAAGCATATATTGTAGCCTTCACTTACACCTTGAAAAAAGCACAAACCAGGGAGCTCTACACAGATAGCAGTATTTAAAATAAAGATAACATTTCGGTAGTTTTCATAACAGACACATTCCGCAGAGAGGTTATTGAAACATCTTCATCGGTCACGAGCTCTAACTGAGAGCACAAAATGTCAGGAGAAGATGTGCTTCTTGGAGAGACAGAAAGCTGACCTAGCTACAGCCAGTGCCTAAAGTCTCTTTCTGACCCATTTTATTGTCTGGCACCTGTCATTATAACAATCTTTCCAAAAGATCTACGGAAATTACACTTACCCTTTGGTAACTAGGTAACATAATCTCCCTGAGGCTGGTTAATTGCAGCCCACGATAACCTCACATACCGCAACTGTTAAATTTTTCATCTCTTTCAAATTATTATGGATCAGTTGAGAGGGTATTGATTTGATTCATTAACTGATTCCCAGTCTGTTCCAAGGTTAATGATTACATGTATCTCAATTACATCCTTAACAGGTTATACTGTATGATTTGTTTCAGCTGCAATGTACATTGCATGTCTTCCACAGCTGAAAGAATTCTTAGCACTTGATGATTTAATAAGGCCTTTTTTTCCATTTTGCTGAACATGCCTACAAGGCACAAGTACATCTGGGACAATGGAAAAAAGAAAACTTTTCCCAAATTCTTTAAAGAGTATATGCAAGTCACACTCTGAAAAACAGTCTCAAAAGGCCACAGAGATAACACAAGATTCTTTCACGTTTAAGATGTGGAAAGACAATTCAGAAGGTATTGGAAGTAATGATTGATTCTCTCCGGTTTTATTACTTCATCACCACTGAATGTTCATATTACCTGTCAATTAATTTTTAAGCTGCCTTAGGTTACTTGGCAGAAAATGACTTTACCAATATTGGATGAATCTTTGCCATTCTCAGCTCTCTCTCAAAATGAATTGCATTTTTTACTAGTAACAGAGTGATTTCATTCTTAGATGTTTTACAGAATCCTTTTGTCTTACAAGAGCTCTCCAAATTTTTATACTGAGATTACTGCTAATGCAACTGCAGAAAATTAGGTTTTTTATCACATTTTAACCCTCATACAACATTATTCTTTATACTTCTATCAGATTGCTGCCTTGTTTAGAGCTGAAACCCATGGTCCCAGGCTCTGTACAAATTCTCAAAGACAGTCCCCTAGGAAATCAACGTAGGAAAAAAAAGGTGTGAGAAAAGTTACACAATGAGGCAGTAATAGAACTTCAAGAGCAATTTAAGTCTCCTGAACCTACGGTTAAGTGGCTAGAGAACGGTGATACAATGTTTTTTCTACCCATTATTTTACCTCTGCATCCTGTTTCTTTAACCGTGTGATACTGTTGGCGTATTTGGACAGATGCTGGCTGATGAGAACTTCTCCTATGTGACGCAGAAATTTAATGGAGCAGCAGTTTACCACTCTGTGACTTGACACACCACTCTCGAAGTACAAACACTCACACTCACTCATGTCTACGGATTGGGTGGGTATCGTTAAACCTCTTTTTCATGCTGGGAAATTGAGAGCTGGAAGGGCTGAGTTTAATAGCCAAAGGCACAGAGAGAGTCAATGCCAGAAACGGAAATACTACAGAAATTCTTGACTCTCGGTTACTACTCTGACTCCTGAGCAACATTACTTCCAGCAGTTTGCATTCTGCACATATAAAAACCCTTTCATCCTTTCATCGCTCCCTCTCAATCCTTTGCTTTGGAACTCCAAGATACTGTAGTTTACTTTGGAAACACGGAAGCCAAATGAGTATAGTCATGAGGAAAGACTTCAGTTATACAATCCATTAAAGAAAACAATAGAGCTTGCAGCTGAGCTATTAAAAAGCGTAGAGCAATTTTTATTTCAATGGCTACATTTTATTTCCTCTTCTGAGTGACTGCTAACAAAGGGCTGCTGAAAGGACTGGATAAAAAGTAGACGTCAGATGCAAGATCCATGAGTTAAACAACATTATTAGATACAATTTCATAAAATCTAGTTGCTTTTCTGCTACTAGAAATCATGTCCTTTTGTCAACTTGTGGTCACATCAGCACTTCTGTTGATATAATTTGCTCCAGCTGCAGAGCATAGCTGGCCTACAAATCAAGAACTAGAATAGGGACAGTCAGGAATAACTCAATGGCTTGGATAATGTGCAAATCACTACACATCTTGCTATTAGTATAATTTATTTTCTCTCAGAATATTTGGAACGTGAAAAATTTATCTTTAGCAAAACAGCCAATCTGACACTTTACTGAGAACAGAACTGGCTGGCTAGCATATTGTAACACCCTCCTCCCCTTACAGATCACACACACATACACCCCCCACTCTGTAACCGTTTAAGTGGGATTATCATATCAAAACCCTTCATTATCTTTCATTGAATTCAGACCAAACACCTAATTTCATATATTGTTCGAGGTCTCCCTGTAATATTGCACACAATCCTCTACATTCACTTTTTAAATCTTTGGAAGAGATTTGTGGGGTTTTGGTTTTTTGGGGTTTTTTGAGGGGGGGGGGGTATTTTTTGGTTTTTTGAGTTGTTTTTTTTAATGTAGGTTTGGTTTGGGTTTTTTTTAATTTCTGCTTCATTTTCCACATTCATACTTTCCTACCTTTTACTCAAAATGAGCAGAATAAGTAGCAGTACATCCTTACAGTAATGAGATCCTCCGAACTCCAGCCTTCTGGACAGATGGGAACCTGGTTGGAAATGAAACATAGAACATCTGGTAGAGCACAGAATGAATGAACATGGTGCAAAAACAGAAAAAAGACTTACTAAAGCAACCACTTCCTTTTGTCTCTACATGAATAGGAAGCATACAGAATCAAGATGGTGTTAGCAAAGCCCTTATTTCATTCCGCTTTTAAAATATACTCGCAATTTAACACAAAGCAGACAGTTGGTATCAAGAACCAGAAAGAGTTCAAACTTTTTAAGTTCGCATTGATATCAAACATTTCTGCTTCTGATAAACAATTAAAGAAAGGAAAACAATAGGAAATACAGCTGGATGTGCCCCTGTGAACAACAGTGATTAATCATCTGTGAAAATGCCTCAGAATATTTGCTATTTTCCAGTGCAAGCACACTGCATTTGTGCAGAAAGGAAGTACCTCAGTGCAGATTTTAGGAGCACTGCAGACCCATCGCCCAAGTTCCCTACACCAGCCCTGACAAAACAGGCATCTTCCTCCTTAACATACTCACCTTAATTAAAATCCCATTTAGATCCAATTTGGCACGATGTAACACCACTGGCTTGAATTTGCTCGTCGTCTTTTGTCAGAATAGGACTGAAGATCAACAACATCCTCTGCTCTCCCTACATTCTCCACACTAGTCATTTCATAGTAGAAAACTGTCAGATAGGTATTCACAGGCATGGAGTGTGACTCACTTGCTAGCATCTTTCAACTGAAAAAGTTCCCTCTGTTTTCTGAAAACAAGAGACAATGCAAGAAGTCAGCAAACAAGTTCTTCTGGAAGCAAGCTGTTTGACTGGAATAATACAGCCTGACTGGAGTGAGTGAAGGCTAAGTTAGAGCCAACAGCATCCTCCCATCACGGTGAGAGGTACAGGAGCACACCGAGAGGCTGACAGCTCAGGAATGGCAGTGTATCTTTCCTCTGCGGACACAAAGAAGCTCTCATCCATCAGCTATCACCACAGCCTAACTATGTCTGAGACAATCCAGAACCCTGGCTTCATGCAAGGACTACTTGGGATTAGTCATACCTGTGGATACAGTGGCAAAATATCACTGGCATTTCAGTGATCAATGAGATTTCATCAGCCAGCTTTAGATAGGTGGTGTCTTTTGCAAAGTGGTGATGGGTAGCAGAAATCCTAGATATTTTTTTGCAGAAGGATGGAAGATGTGGCATTTTAGAACTGCCCAGTCAGTTCCTTTTTCTTTAGCTAAATTCATCCATATTTTTGTTTAGGCCAAGACCACCAAATTAAAACTGATCAAGGATTTGGTTTTTTGGTATTTGTTTGCTGTTATTGGCAAAATGAAAGAATACCTCACTGATAGGAAAAAAAAAAAATAAAAGAACCAGATTTGGAGACGGTAGCTGATTAAGTAGTTCGTATCTCAAAATAATTTTGAATCTTGATTTTGCAGTATCTATGGCAATTGTCTGACTTCATTTTAGCAAGTCTTACTTGTGAAAGTTCCTTGCTGTTCATGACATTCAGAATACAAAGCTGCTCTAGAATTTTAAAATTCACTCTGTAAGATACAAATGAGCTGCAGTTTTCTGTGCAGACATACAGAACTAAGTGCAAAGAGAAAAGATGCCAGGGAATTGTTATCGTTGGTCATATTGCACCAAAAAAGATGCATTTAACATTTTTGATGTTGAATTGGGATACAAATCCCCCAGATATGGTGACAAAGAAAGGGGTCACATCCATTTCCTATCAGATTTTGTTGACCAGAACAAGAGATTTCATACTCTGCAATGAGACAAAGGTTTTTCAAATTTGCCTTAAAAATCAGGCTATGATCATGTCCTACCTGTGGCAATGGCTGAAGGAAAGAGAAACCTTCCACAACACGCCAGTCTGACATGAAGTTCAGAGACAATGGGAGTGAAAATTTCTCTGATGATCTTTGTTAGCCATTACTTTACACCTTGAAGAAAGATGTTTTCTACATTTAATCTGAGAAACTATTGATCACAGTTACCCAACCCAGTTTTCACTCTGGCCTTTTATGCAGTGCACCCTTTTTGGGGCATCAGTGAATTTTACAGGCTGAAGCAATGTGTCTGCAATGAAACATAGCGTATACAATTGCTGTGAAGCCTACCACTGTCTGAGTTTCATGGAGCACTTTTATAATGCCAGAAGAAGCTTAAACACTTTCTTCTTTGTCAAGAAGTAAAACCTTGACAAAAGCTGGGCAATTCACATTTTTCACACAATTATCATGCTATTGATACTGGAAAGGGCTCTAAGGTCTCCTTGTAGTCTTCTCTTCCCCAGACTAAACAATTCCACCTCTCTCATCCTGTCTCCATAAGAGAAGTGCTCCAGCCTTCAGGTCTATGTCCGCCTTATATTGGGGACCCCGGAGATGAACACAGTACTCAATTTTCCAGTTTTCTTCCAAATTCAAAATAGTAAGAGATCCTACTTAGCAGTTTCTGAAGCATCTAAAGTCACACACAGAACCACATAGTGAGCTCAATTGGAATAGACCCACAAGGATCATTGAGTCCAATTCTTTGCTCTGCACAGCACCATCCCCAAGAATTGCATGTACCCAAGAGCATTGTCCAAACACTTCTTGAACTCTTTCAGGCTTGGTGCTGTGAGCACTTCTCTGGGGAGTCTGTTCCAGTGCCCAAGTATCCTTTGTGTGAAAAACCTTACCCTGATACCCAGCTGAAACCTCCCCTGACTCAGCTTCATGCCATTTACTCAGGTCCTGTCACTGGTCACGACAGAGAAGAGATCAGTGCCTGCCCCTCCTCTTCCCCTCACGAGGAAGTTGAAGACTGTGATGGTGTCTCCTCTCAGTCTCCTCCTCTCCAGGCTAAACAGACCAAGTGACCTCAGCTGCTCCTCGTACGTCTTCCCCCTCCAGGCCCTTCATCATCCTCATGGACACTCTCTAATACCTTAATGTCTTTTTTATACTGTGGTGCCCAAAACTGCCCCTAGTACTCGAGGTCAGGCCACTCCAGCTCGGAGCAGAGTGGGACAATCCCCTCCCCTGCCCGGCTGGCGATGCTGTGCCTGACTCCCCCCAGGGCACGCTTGGCCCTCCTGGCTGCCAGGGCACTGCTGACTCATATTCAACTTGCCAGTGACCAGGACCCCCAGGTCCCTTTTCACAGCACTGCTTTGCAGCATCTCGTTCCCCAGACTGCCCATACATCCAGGGTTGCCCCNGCACTTTCCCTTGTTGAACTTCATGTGGTTGGTGATTGCCCAGTGCTCTCATTTGTCAAGGTCTCTCTGCAGGGCCTCCTCGCCTTCAAGGGAATCAACAGCTCCTCCCAGTTTTTTGTTTGTCTCATCAGAACAAGTGAACTTCCCAGCATGTTCAGGCATAGTGGAGATGAAAGGGGCAAGGAGCTTGCTGGTCATGTTTTCTGTGTCTCTCTTTTGTAAAAAGTCTTGTATTTATTTATTCTCGAATTTTATCTCTTAGCCTGAACGCCACATTATTAACAATCAGAGGATGAAAGAGTGCCTCTAACTTCTTAGTCAGTCTCCCAATGTTTATAAAAACATGGTGGCAAGGGAGGGTGTGGTGGCATTGAAAGAGAAAATGTGGTTTAGACAGTGCATGAAACTGAAATGAGATCTTCCAAATCCTAAGTTCACTGCCCAACAAAGACACTATGACCTTCTGCTTTTGCTGCTGCTATGAACAGAAAAAAAACCCAAAAAACTTACAAAAGCACCAAACCCAAACCAAACAAAAAACCAAAACAAAATCAGAAAAAAACAGACAAACAAGACCAAAACAGGACTTTTCATCCTGGGCTTTTAATTTGGAGGTTACAATCTCCACAAAGTGGCTAGATCCATGCAGAAAGGTCCTTCAGTGATCAGCACCGTGCTGTTTGCCTTTGAAGATTTGGTCCTTGGCCTTGTTTTGTAATAACGGCCCCCAGCTCTTTTAAGGATCCATGCAATTAGGTCAAGGGGTAGGTTATCAAACTGCCTTCCCCAGAGCCAAAGAACTTGTAATCTGTGAAGTGCCTCCTGAATGAGGATCAATTACTTTCCTTCTCCTCTTAATGCCCTGTACTTGTTCAGGTATGTATTGAGTTTGTGCTTTATCATCCTTAAACAAAGAATTGGCTGTAGGCAGTCAGCAAAATTTACAAGGCTTGTCCTAACTCATAGTGCAAACACATACACTTCTCAGGCCACCAAATTGCTAATTCTGTGTCAATTCTTAAATGATTATCTATTATATTCAATTTGGTCTACATCTAGACACAGTGGTAACAAAAGTGTGGGGGTTTTCTACAGCTTCCTCTCTATTTCTAAAAGCAAAACATTTTCTTTATAGAGCAGAAAAAGGTGGACGGGAAGTGGGGGGAAAGGGGGAGATGGAAGACACTGCTTTTCAAAATGTAATTTTTCCTTCAGAATATCATGTTTTTGAACAGCCCTTCCAGAGCTGGTGAAGGCACAGTGATCTGTAAGGTCATTTAAAAGCAGAGGATTCAGCGGCACACCCCATAAAGGCTGGTTTTACGCAGTGAATGAATGTCCTGCTGCTGGGGTTCAATTTCATGGAGTGTCAAAGCTCTGGTGTAAAGGTGCTTTTCCATCACTTCAGATTCAAAAGAATCTTAATATGAAATATGAGAATGAGAGGACTGCCAGGTTGTGTGGCAGCTGTGGAAGTGAGGGAAATGCTTTTGTTGGCAACAGCATTTTCTCGTTGGAAAAAAGAATGGGAAAAAAAAGGGAAAAAAAAGAAAGAACAAAATTGGAAACGGTACCCCAAAGAAGACCTATTTTGTAGTTTGGGGTTCTTTTAAATTCAGATGGATATCCTTCCTGTAAGGTGTCAGAAATATCTGTGGATTGCAGGGCCATGCTGAATGAGAGGGGTGCCCTAGCAACAATTTTGAGGTACAGAGGAAGTGAACTAGAACTGCTGCAAGGCTGCCTGGGTAACACATGATTCCAGATGGGGAAAAAAAGGTAGGGCCTAGTACAAATGGATCTTGGAATGCTTTCTGTTGTTCACTCCATGTTTTGGCTGGCTTAAATGGTTTATAGGATTGTTCTCATTTTGTTTTGTCTAAAGATGTGTTTGACTAGTGTGCTGTGAGCAAAGCAGAGACATTCAGAGAGCATAAAAGAAAAATAAAAATGCTGCAGCTAACAACATAATTAAAAGGTTAATTTTAAGCAGTGCACTTGAAATTTATACAGCTGACATACACGCAATGAGTTAAGACCTAACTTATTTCTGTTTCATTTTCTGGGTATTTTTCCTGGAGTTTGATCCAATTCCAAGAGCATGTACATGGATCTCAAGACTACAGAGCTATATTCCTGCTGTGCCACTGATTCATTGTCTGCCTAGAGAGCAGTCTAATCAACTTCTGTCTAGGTTGCCTGTTTGGGAAAAAGGATGATATAATTATTTCACTAAGAATTAAATTCTAGAAGATGGTCTGATATGCTCTGATTTAACACTGCATATTAGTTCAGAGAATATTATTGTCTTCTTCCTGTTCTACAGGACAAACAGCAGCACCACTTTTCCCTGAATAATTCTTAGTCATTCTCCTCTTGTTGCCCCAAATGAATACATAAATAAAGGATCCCAAATTTGCATGACAATACTGTGTGTTATAGCCTAATAACAAAAATGTCTACTGATATTTGCATAGGTGTGATGAATTTAATTTGTTTTGATACCATCTCAGAAATATTTTTCCTCCTTTTTTTTAAAATCTATCATGTGTGGGTCTTAGCTGCTGTTTCTTCTCACTTCATTACAGCATGGCATTAACTCTGTAAATTCTGTAGCATCTGAGACTGAAGGCAGGTTGCAATCATGAGCCATATTTTCCAGCTGCAGGGAGATTTCTCTCTCTGATCCTTTCTGTGTTCTCTGAAATTCTATTCCACAACAGCAGGACTATGTTTTGGGTTTTGTCTTCTCCCACATGGAAAAGACTCTGAATCAAAATTTACTTTGGAAATAAACTCTTTGGATTTGTTTTTCTAAATGAGTCAAAGTGAAAAGCTTACTGAAAATCATAGTATTGGAGTAACTGGGGGAAGTGAACAAATGCACAATGTTAAAAAAAGAGAGAAGTCTGAGTGTTTAAACAACAATATGGGAGATAATAGCCTTCCCCTAAATAGAAATATCAGAGCAAATCATAAGATAAGGTTGCATAAAACCACTGGTTACAAAAATTTAGGGAACAAAATGTTATTAGTCTGAAAATAGTGAGTTTTACTGTATTTCTTCTCTGGTAAACTTGCTTGGCACACTGGTGCTGCTCATAGTGTTGTCTGATCTCTGACAGATGACAAATTTGTAGCCAGAGAGACCAGGAATAGCCAAGAATTTGAAAAAAATCTGTCTCTTTCTCTTTTTTCATGAGAGGATAGGACTTGGATTATGGTAGATCAGATCATAGGATAGAAGAGGCTAATGTAGAATGTCAGGGCTAAATTTATCTCCAGTGTGGAAGTAATGGTGAATATGGTTTGACCTGGAGCAGGGCAACATGAATATTCTGTAAGCACCAAACTCCAAACAAATCACATAGTCCTGTCCTCAATGGAAACCTCTTCCTTAAAGATATCCAAAGGGTCCATGTGTTTTTACACATTGGAAACACTTGTAAAGTGTTTGTCATGCCAAGTATAATTGAATCAAACCCAACTGAATTTGTAACAGCAAAACCAGCAGCAGGAGAGGTAATTTGTAATCTCTTAAAAAATTTCGTCATTTATAATTTATTAAACAGCTCTAAATATACAGTACCAAGGGGTTCCCTTGCAGGAAATGAATGTCTGCTTCAGGCACTGTTTTCTGCATCCTCTTTGTTGCCTTCATCCTACATCCTGGGCAAGAGAAGTTTCAATGCATTTAACATGAGGTACAAGCGGGCAATTCCAGCTTAAGGAACTGGTCATAAAAATATTTCATGACATTCATAGATCTGCGAATCACTTCCACTGCTCTTGCTTTTATGCACATCATCTTCCACTCCCTTATTGCCCAGGTGCAGGAAGAGCAAGGAAACTCCTGAACTTCAAAAGTGCATTTTCAGTGACAGTTTTCATGCAGGTGAAGAGCCGGGTTAACATACTCACATGGTGCTTGCACGTGAGAAAATTTAGTCTGTGCCTAAGCAAATCTTCTTAGCTCAGGGCCATGCCAACGCATTCGTGTCTCTTTTTAATCAACTCAGTGCATGATATAGTAAGATGATAATGTGTAACTCTATTATAACCATATACAAGATGTTCATCCCATGGACTTATTCAGTCACTATGGTCTAACATCTTTTTTATGAACCATGTTGTCATTTTTACAGAATTATTTTAAAAAATCTTTTGTTTTCCCTATCCAATCCGTATACTTATTTGATGCATTTAATTTTAGTCCACCAGTATTCTCTTTTCAAGGGCTGAGGAGGTGAGTCACTATTTTCTTCAGAGTTTCTTGTATGAAATAGAGTCAAGCAGCTTTCTGTTTTCAATACTGCTTTCCTAGAAGTGCTAGCAAGCAAAACTGCTCAAGGTACCCCTTGCATTTTCCTGATTGGCATTGGCATTTTCAAAGGATTACTCACAAAGGATAACTTTAGCTTGAAGTAGGCCCATTTCTCTCCAGTCAGGAAAGACAGAGAAAGTCTCTCAAGGAGGGTTGTGTTGGGCACTTAGTGCCTCAGAAAAGAATCACTGACTATGAAGGGAAACCTGGAAAGTCTTTCCGGGCTGAAGTCATCTTTTGTGCATAGCTTCAGCTGGTATCAATACTAAAGACACAATTTTGAGGTTTAGGCCCAGAAAAGAGTGGACCAGGATTGGATGCAATCAAATTAAGGAGAGTTACAACTTTGTGAAGGATCATTAAGGTGTGAGGCTGGTTTAGGCAAATCCATCCCTCCTACTTCAGAGTGGATCAAGAACGAGATATGATAAACACACCTGCAGGAGAGAAGCCATGTCTGAAATACATTTCACAGATTAGATGAACCTCGATCACATCATTGACCGTGATAACTCTTCTCAACTCAGAAGAGATGTAAGAAGCAATTTAATGTCTTTCAGAAATACAGCAGATGAAACAGTAGAAGGCATCACTGAATATCATCACTGATGACCTGCATTAGGTTTATGCCCCCTCAAATAAATGGGTGTTATATTTGCATATTAACATATGCATATTGTTATATACAAAGTTCACATAGAATTGTGGGAAAAGAATTTAAACTGAATATCCATTTTCATGGTTGTTTGACAGGGATTTAATGGTGAATTTGATCAATTGAGTTTAAAATATATTTCAGGAACTACTATATTTTATGCACTGATGAATATTAAATCCTTTTCTTTAAATATAGACTTAACTTCCATCTCTAGGATATAGCTTGATTGGAAAATTGTTTTAAATAGATTGCACCGATACCTTCCAGAAACATTATGCTCACATGAATGGAAAATTGTAAGCATGATAACACATGGAAAAAAGAAAGAAAACAGTAAGGTTGTTTTCTATTTATACACTACAAAAAACAAACTACTTTGTTTGATTTTACATTTTAAGATTTGGATTAGACATTTCAAGATTTGTCACCGAATCACAGAATTAACTATGTTGGAAAAGACCTTTGAGATCATCAAGTACAACCTGTGACCTAACACCACCTTATCAACTAAACCATGGCACTGAGTGCCACATCCAGTCTTTTTTTAAACCCTTCCAGGGACGGTGACTCCACCACCTCCCTGGGCAGACGATTCCAGTGCCCAGTCGCTCTTTCAGTGAAGAATTTTTTCCTAATGTCTAGCCTAAACTTTCCTTGGCGCAGCTTAAGACTGTTTCCTCTCATTCTGTCAATGGTTGCCTGGGAGATCGACCCCCACCTGGCTACACCCTCCTTTCAGGCAGCTGTAGAGAGTGATAAGGCTCCCCTAAGCCTCCTTTGTCCAGCCTAAACAACTCCAACTCCCTCAGCTGTTCTTCACAGGGCTTGTGTTCTAGACCTTTCACCAGCCTAGTTGCCCTTCTCTGGACGCATTTGAGCATCTCAACGTCTTTCCTAGACTGAAGGGACCAGAACTGGATGCAGCACTCAAGGTGCAGCCGCACCAGTGCCAAGAACAAGGGAAGTTTGACTGCCCTGGTCCTGCTGGCCACACTATTCCTGACACAGGCCAGGATGCCCTTTGCCTTCTTGGCCACCTGGGCACACTGCAGGCTCCTATTCAGTTGGCTGTCGACCAGTACCCCCAGGTCCCTTTCTNGGACCCAACACTGATCCCTGGGGGACACCACTGGTGACTGGCCGCCAACTGCATGCAGCACTGTTCCCCACCACTCTCTGGGCCCGGCCAATCCAGCCAGTTCTTAACCCAGCGAAGAGAGCACCTGTCCAAGCTGTGGGCTGACAGCTTTTCCAGGAGTATGCTGTGGGAGACAGCATCAAAGGCTTTGCTGAAGTCCAGGTCTTTTGCCATCTTTTCACTGCAACTTCTATTTTTAACAAGTTTTGCCCCATACTGTACCCTGTTTCAGGCCCAGTCCAGGAGATGTTCCTTGGGCTGCATTTTTTCACACTCACTCTTCTACACTGATGCAAAAACCCATTCCCACTTTTTTAATCCTGCCAGCTTCTGTTTGAACATGTCTGAATTGGCCAGACTAGGTGTCCACTTGTAAATAGATGCATGAAAAAACCAATGTTATTCTCCAGTCTTGTGCTGTGTGCATTGAACGATGAATGCTGCATCTCCCATCGTTAAACTGCTCAGTAGCATCTGTCTTGTGATACCTGGGGATTCTGCAAATCCAGCCATTTAATATCTCAGTGCAGGAGGCTTAAATGGAGTGAGGCCAGAGCCAGAGAGAACACATGTGTATATTGACTCTAGAGTACTTAAAAAAATTAATAAATTAATAAAAAACTCTGCTGAATTCAATCATAAGTTAGCAATGGTGTAAATTACACATCATGTATTTGTTGGTCAGGAAACAGGTGTATGGGGGTGTAAGTGTCAGAACTGTTCAACTTGCAGCAACTTGGCATTTAGTAGGAGTGCAATTTATACTCACAAATATGGAAGAAGGAAATGGAAGGAGACTAGTGAAGAAATCAGATTATTGAAGGGTTAACAACTTGGTAGCATTTACCGAAAGAAAAATTTCCCCAGGATATTTTTCCTTTTTTAAATTTTTTTAAAATTTATTGTGTATGTTCTTAGGATCAGATCTCCTGCAGATTTCGAGGGGGCTGCTCTGATACTCTGCTTCTCCCCTGCTGAATTGACAGATAGAACATCCACGAGGTAATTTGCAAGCAGGCTCAAGCTTGTTCTTCCTGTGCTCTGAGCCAGCTAGATGCAAACTGGCCTCAAAGCGGGAGCCATGTAGCTGCAGCTAGCAGGCATGCAGCCCAAGCTAATAAGCCTTTTCTGAGAAGGCAGGGTGTGTTTGCTCAGGCTCAGCACTGCCCTAGCGCAGCTATACAGCCTCCACTTAGGTGCCGGCGCAGTCAGTGTGTGCTCGAGGTTGCCCAGACTGCAGGCAAAATGAGGTCTCCACCACTGTTAGAGACCAGGATTGACACCATTCACACCAGAGACAAGCCTGATCCTTTGTTTTATGTATGTAGTGTTAAGCACATAAACAGTGCTTTAAAATAATTTAAAAATTCTACCTATAATTGGTGATATCACTGTGGGAAAGACATTAATTGTCCAAAATGTTTAGAATCCAACAGAATGAAATGGGTGATTTGTCTAAGAATCCAGGGGTCCCCTGACATTCTGTTTTTTAAGACAGAAATATTTTCAAAGATTTGGGTTGTTTTTAATGTAGCAGGAAGAGCACAGAGAATGGTCCAGGTTCCAAGAAGCTCTCAGAGCAGGAGCAGGAGGTTAGAAAGGCTCCCTTCCCAATTGGTATACATGGGGCAATTTTTTGTGGCTCTTCAATCATCTCAACAGACTTTTGATTGTTCTATGCACTCTGGCATAAATAATCAGCTTTAATCAGGGATGCTGTGGTGTACGAAGAACAGAAAAAAACCTCTACCTGAAAATCCCTGTACTGCCTCTGAGAGGAGGAAGGAAACTGAGGGAGATCTTCAAAGGTTTGAAAATGCATGTAATAACATTTTTCAGTATATATTTTATATATTATATTAAATTATATTATATATTATATTTTAATATATTATATTATATTATATTGTTATATAAAATATATTCTATATTATAGTTTTCAGTAGATTTGCCCATCACTAGTCAAAGGTCTTATTCATGCATCACATCTATTTTCCCTGAGTAAAACTGTCTTTTCTTCTGGAAGATGCATCTCATTTTAAATGGCTGCCAACTCTTATCAAAACCAGGTACACAACAATACCAACCTTTTTTCTTGTTTTTCCTTATTTCCACCTCAGCCTAGTTTTTCACTATAATTGCTGAAAACTGCACACGAGCACTTCAACAGATAGGGATAAAGAACTTAAAATTTGTGTTGCTGTTCTCCAGAGCCATTTCTGACAGAGACTCAAATGTTTATCCAAGGGTTAAAGTGTTCTGCTGTCACATGGATATTTTGCAGCTGCATAAGAAAACTTGTTACTGCTAGTGTCATATTGGGTTTAATCAATTTTTCTGCACAAAGTATTCTGATCAGTCGCAAATTTTTTCTAAAATTTCCACAAGAAGATGTGGTGGTCTTGATGAAGTATATCATACTGGTATCTTACATCATGTAATAAAGCTCTTGAAGTGTATTAAATTGAGACAGGTAGGATAAAATTTAGTCTGGCTGTCTGGCCTCATCTAAGTGATGGGGTAGGATAGACATCCTGGCTTTCCAGCCACAAAGTGCAGCAGGGAATACCTCTACTAGTAAGGGCTGACTTTCTACTGGATGTCATATTGTCTGCTTGCTTCATATAAAGCACCAATGTCACAAACCACCTGAGCTTTCAGACCCCTTGGCTTGCGCACTTCCATTTTGGATTCTTCTCTACAGTTTCCACTTTTCTGAAGTCCCATTGCTCTCAAGCTCAAGTAATGGGCTGATGCCTGAAGTAACTCTTGGAGAACCTGAATCTGGTTTACCCTTTTCAAATTAAGCTCAAAGCAGCATTTTCCGTCCTATACTACACAGATGACTTGGGTCCTCCGTGTAATTTTTACCACGAGAGATGGAAGCATTCATATGCAGCCTGCTCATGCCCCAGCAGTCACTCAGTATGGCCTCAAAATGGGCGAAATTTTACAGTGGCTGAGGATTTCCCACAGTTCCATCCTACCTGAGTGCTGAAGTATCTCATTTAATTTGATCACAGAGAATTACTTTGCTGAAAAAACAGTCTCTGAAAAACCATTACTTTTTTGTGACTGACACTGAGGTTAGGCTCTTTTATTGCAGTGTAAGTAGAGCTGCACAACACATCCTGTAGGAAGGCTGATTAATGGTCTCCTAATTTGAAAACAGTGACTCTTACTTCTATTCTCATGGACATTGGTTTTATGTCTGTGTAACCACTGGTGGTGGGGTTACTTCTGGTTTGTACCAGGAAGATAGAAGATCAGGGCTCCTTTATGTCAGCTGTTCTGAAAATGCTCCACAATAAGTTACCTAAACTAATTTCCTCCCCACCACTTTCCTTCCTCTAGTTTAAAAACAATGATTGCAGAAAGTGTATTTTTTGCTGGATTGTTCTTTCAGTGGTGTCTGCAATTAAGGACCATCTCATTAAACAAACAAACTGTGATTACTGCAAATTGTGGTAAGCAGCGGTAATTGAAATGCTTCAGTAAAGCTGGCTAGTTTAAAGATGGCCTTTAAGGACATTAAATAGTAATTTCGCCATTTTAAACCATGTCATTGTGGGTTTGGGAGTACTTAAAACATGGAACACAGCTATTTCTTGTACACTAGAGAGTGGGCACAAGTAACAAAGTGATTTTTGGCATATACAAATAGGTTACCATGCAGTTTGTGTGCAGTCAACCCCTGTGGAAAGCGGCCATGTCCATAATGTGTTTCTTGAAGAGGATCTGTCTTTAATTGTCTGTGCCTGAAGCTTACTAGGAAACAAAGGAGTTTGAAGTACCACCAGTATTTCTGAAGAAACACTGAGTTAGGCCACTTGCAAATAGTTTTGACATTTATTACTCACACTTCTTTTTTTTTGTAACTTAAGGACTATAAAGCTGTACTCTCAGGCAAGCGCATTAATTTTACAGAGAGACATTAGGAAATATGCTCCCAGAAACATTATAAAAACACTCTAAAATATTTTCAAATTATTTCTCAGGAAGTACATTGGTCAATGAGAAGCAGCTCAACAGCTGTACGAACTGGGTCACCAAACCACCGTACATCACATGTGAGCTCATTCCTCAGGTGAGTATCAATCCCTGATTTTCTCATAGTGATAGTCTCTGTCCATACCTATATGAACCACAAGAGTTCCGATGCTGTTGCGCATTGCTTCAGCGAGCAGACTTACACACACCTATGTTTGTGTAGCAATTTAAAAATACATATATACACACACACACACACATACACACACACACACACACACATATAAATATATATAAATATATATATAAACATGACATTAAAACTTNTGTGCATAAAGGTTGGTAAGGTAGAGTTAGGAAGTGCCAAAAGGCAGATTGTTATATGACCTTCAACCCATTCTCATGTGTGTGACACAATGTGCTGAAGAATACTGGATGGGGTTTTTTTCACACTCCTACATTTTTGTTACATTCCTTTAAGCAATTCTGCATAGTATAACAATGGCCACAACTACAAAAGATGGGCAGTGTAAGACACTTAGACTGGACGTTCACTGTCCTTAATCTAATGCAACTCACCCTTTTGCAGCCGGTTTATGGTGATTTCTAAAGAATCTCAGGTTCATTAGAGCAGCCCTAAAACAGATATGCCATTAAGTCTGTCATTTCTGAATAAATTTCTAAATAAATAATTTCCCGCAATGAATATTCATTGAATAGACAGAAAAAAAAAAAAAAAAAGAGAAGCATTTTAATCTTTCTTGAGTAATGAAATCAGAAAATCATTCCAGATGAGGAAATGACTGTCTAAAACTGTGTGTGCTCTTTAGGACTATGCTCAGTGGTGAGAGATGTTTTCAGATGTCTGGGAACATCTCAGCACAATGCAGGTAGAAACAGCTTAACTCCAGCCCTGTTCTGATCTTCACTGAGTATTTCAGCGTAATTATTTGTTCTGTGACAGAGACTAAACATTAGACAATTCTCCCTTTTTACCATTTGCTTTACTTGTGCAGTCTTGGAGTCACATTCATTTTGTTGTAATCATTAGCTTTTTCTTAATTTTCTCTTGGTATAAGAATGAAATTGAGGACATCGGAAGTATCATAAACCTTCCAGTCTAAACTTCTCTTTCACAAAGTTTTTCCTTTGTGTAGGGTAACTCCTGCCTCTTCCATCCTAGCTCCACGGATAATACACTTTTGTAGTGCAATACAGGTTCACAAGAAATTTTTAAGAGAGCCTTCAGGGAGTTGTGCTCAACCAGTGAAGCTCCCATGGTCATCATATCTTGAAACATCTTCCCACTTTTGAGAGTTGTGTAGGAACTACGCAACTCTTTTGAGAGTTGTGTAGGAAAAGAGTGAGTAGTCTTTGGTTTGACAAAACTAAAATCTTCTTCTGCTGGACTTTTTTCTAGTATGAAGTCCTTTGTTTAAATTTGATTGAATTTGAGTACCTGGCAAAATACTAAAGTGAGCAATTTAATGCTCTTGTCCATATATAGGCAGAACATGTAACACATAAGATGTAATAAATGTCAGAAAAATAGCCGCAAATTTAGAAGAAACACACTGTGCAATGTGTAGCTATAAAAAAGTTTTCATCCTGCTCATTGCTCTAAATATACTGAGCTGCACTTAAAATGAAGATACAATGTCAAAGATATGTGGAATTGAGGACATTGGACCACTCCAATATATATTTCTAATCCCTGTATTTATTTTACTTATTGATTAGAAATGCTTATTGAGTTGTGCATGTTCCAAGAGCACTTCATTACACAACAAGTGCTGTCTAGAAAATGTCAGTACTGATCTGCCTCAAACCTTTTCATGTCATTCTAATCCTCTTCCAAATGCTTTCATAAGCTTCATCTCACTCTGTGTTACTTAACTGAAAATCTTTTTTATAAAGCAGTTTATTATGCTCAGCAATTCAGTGAGAGATCTTTGCCAGAATAAAATAACGCACACTCTGAAAGCACCTGAAATGCCATATTTGCATACCTTTTTTGTAAAATGTTCGGTGTAGTCAAGCCATTACTCAGCTTGCAAATAGATTTATGAGGAAAAGAGGAGATACTCTAATTTCTGAGCCCTGAAGAAAGCAAAATTACTTCTGTCCTCCAGTAGTGCCAGGCATCATTTAGGAGGGAAAAACACTAAAGTAAGTGACTTTGCTCAAAACTGAACAGGAGATTCCTCCCTTGGAAGCTCTCCTTGTCATTGGCAGACATGAGAAGAGGAAGGTTGGCTGGCATGGCATACCCTTTTCAAATTACATCAGTTCTGGCCACACACATTTAACATCGTGTTAATTTTGTTTTCCTCACTCTCATAGCATTAGAGCATTTGGGGCTTTGGTTGTTTTTTTATTTGTTTTGTTTAGATACTCTGGGTGTTGTGAATCTTTGTTTGAATAAATCGGAATGAAAATTTACTCATTTGGAATGAAAATTTAGAGAGGGTAGATTTTAAGTGTTGAGTCAGCATTTTACTTTATTTTATTTTCTCTTTTTCTATGTCAGAGGAGTAGATAAGCAATTAAATTAAATAAAGAAAATCAGGTTAAAAATAATAATAAAATAATTACTTCTTAGTTGATTGCATTTTGTGGCCAGTATCACATTCATGAAAAAAGCTCATTAGAAATAAACAAAATCTAGAAGCTTCTTGGTAGATCTTACAGCTTGTGAAGAAGAAAAAAAGTATTTCAAATTTCTCATAACCTTTACCATGGAAGACTTGAAGGTCTAGGCTTACCTGAAGAAAAGGATACACCTGGCAATGTCTGCTTCTAGGTATACGGAAATTGATACAAGAACTGGAAGAAGTTACAGTCGCTTTCAGCCCAATTTTTTTGCTGTCTTCAGATGCCTAATGGTGCAGATCAAAGAGGAATCTCTGCATTTCAGGATGATTGGAACAAAACCATCATTCCGTTCTTGGTCCTAAATCATATATTTTTTTGATCTTGTGAAGTCTTTGTGCAACGTCCATTTACAACGGAGGATTAACAGAATTAGCCGTTTTCTAATAAAGGCACATTTTACTAGTAAATGCCATACTGCATTTTTAAAAACATTGAAGTAAACGATACCTTAACCCATTTAGCATTTTCATTAAACTCTTGCTCATACACCTGAAAAATTACTCTATCATCAGCAGCTTTATGTGTTTTCAATCCTGAGACATGTTTGGTGACTTTTCCTAATACAAGAATTCAGTGTTCTCAGAAAGCCACCACAGATAAGTCTCAAAAAATTTGATCATCAGCTTGTGTTGCAGTCTGGTTTTTAAAGTCATTAGAAATGCCTCTGCCTGAATTAAGGTGCAAATGAGACCATATGCCAAGGTCAGTAGTATGAGTTTTATTTAATAGCAAATATGAGAGAGAGAGAGAGAAGAAGAAAGAGAAAGAAATAGAAGAGGGGAGGGGGGCAGAAAGAGAATGACAGAGGCAGATTAAAGAGAATATCACCACTCCGCGGATCCCACCGGCATCCCAATGA
>VZTA01002456.1:142399-233317 GCA_013398855.1 Mohoua ochrocephala | reverse complement strand
GCCGCCGCCTTGCGCCTCACGGGTTGCCCTCTGTGCTCTCTGTCTCACTGCAGGTTACGCTCACGGAGCGCTTCGGGGAAGAGGGACAGAGCGCGTTCGTGGCGGACCTGCTTCAGGGGCTCAGAAACTGGGCAAACGCCGGAGGTGCAGGTAGACCGGAGAGAAGCGGCTCAATAGCCTGAACCTCAGCCAGCTGCTGCTGCTGCTGCTGCTGCTTTGCCGCCCTCGGTGCCGAGAAGCATTTCAAATCCATTATTTATGAACCTTGGAAAGGATCCTTTGGTGCGATGGGACTTCTAGGAGACATGATGTACTGTAACTTTATTTTAATGTATTTTATTTTATTTATTAGGGTTGATTTCTTTTGGGTTTGTTTTCCTTTTTTTTTTTTTTTAAGGCTTATTTGCAAGACATTTCTGAATGTAGGCCGTATCAGAAAAGTAAAGGAAAAAACAATATGCATGTTAGCTCCCTAAAATAACTAAAAAGTTCTGGGTACTTTGACTGTGTGCAATTTGACAAAAAAGTTATTCGTTTTTTACCTAAAATACACTATATTCCACCAGCATGGAAAATGTGATGTGTGTTTCAAAATCTGGCTGAAACCCATACTGCATATGAAACCTATTTTCTCTAATGAGAACAACAATTAGAGTCTGGGGTTTAAATAATTTTTTTTTTCCCGACATTAAACGTGGTGGAAGATGATAAAAAGTTATTCATGCTTGGCTATTCAAAAAAGCAATGTGGCTTGTCATTCTGAGATTAAAACCAATCTGTTTGGTGTATGAGCGGAAGGAATCTGACCAACTTCTTTTGTGATACAGGAATCTGAGTTGGATTCCAGCTATCTGTGTGATGTGCTTGCTCCTAGGCTGGTGGGCCAGAGCTGGGAAGTGTTCATGAACGTTTCTTATCGTCCAAGTTCAGGGCTCCCTCTGCACGCTCAGTTTTTAAGTGATCTGGACTCTCAACCTGTGTTGCATTTTCATGGCGGTTTTTAAATGCCTTGCATTAAAGCAGTCCATAGTTTAAAATCCATTTTATGTATGTCTTAGTGTGCAAATGGATTATTTTGGTCACAATTTTCATAAGCTGAAAGTTGCTCTCTAGCTGAGATGAACTAGATTAATTTTGGTGTTTAGCACTGTCAGATGTTGAGAGAGGCGTGCCATCTTGCCTCTAAAAATGTTGATGAAGCCATGAAGTTGGAAAACAAAGGGCTAATTGCACAGCTGGTGTGTGTTTCTCTGCCTCTTAAAAGTCAGTGGGAGTTTGGCTGCCGATGCTGGCGGGAGCGGGTCGGAGCTCTTTGCCCAGTGCAGAGGAGGGAGCCGGGCGTGGGCCGGTGAGCTTTCTAGGACAGGGCCCTTCTGGCGATGGGTGGCTTCACGTTGGGCGCTGCTACCGCCCAGCTTCTCTGGTTTAAATGGAGTGGGGAGGCTGCAAGCGGGACAGAGCAATGTGGCCCATTATCTCTGGTCCAAGGTCAAAGCCATGGAGATATTTATTTTAACTGGTGTGATGAGGAAAATGGCTTTTGGCCCCTTTACGATTGACGTTAATATAAACAAAATCT
This sequence comes from Mohoua ochrocephala, assembly GCA_013398855.1. Lineage (NCBI taxonomy): Eukaryota > Metazoa > Chordata > Aves > Passeriformes > Acanthizidae > Mohoua > Mohoua ochrocephala. The sequence goes on along the minus strand of VZTA01002456.1, from coordinate 231,738 downwards.
TTTAAAGCTACACATCCAAGGCTTTTCTTTTTGTGTCAATGAGGTGTAATTTTACAGCAAGAGCCTCACATTCTCGGTGCAAGCTTATTTCTGTAATTTTTTAAAGCAAAAGGCTGAAGTGATACTCAAAGGAAGATTTTAGAATTCTCTGCTGTGTACGTCGGCACCTTCCTCTGCACTCTAAGGTTAGGCTCGGTCCTGTAAGGAGAAAGTGGAGGTCTGTGTTAGCCCTCCTCTTTTGTTCCTTCCCCCAGGTGTCGGGGTCACAATACCTGGACAAGCAGAACATGTCATGGTGCAGAATCAAAGCCCTGACGATCCTCTGTAGTTACTCCTGAATGCTTCTCTCCAACCTGGCCCTTGACAAGGCTGCGTGATGAGCTCGGGGTGGTAGATTACAGCTGTCCTAACAAAGTCATTATTTTGCAATTAATTGAAATCGAAGGTGCCCCGCATCTTCCGGGATTAGGTTCGCTGGCTTGGCAATCATAATACTCAATTTCCACGTCTCTGTACATCTGCCATTATCATTCTGCTAACGCTTGGATGTTAGAGCTGCAAGGGGATTCTCTAATGAGCTAGTCAAAGACTCACAAAATAGACTGTAATTTGTAATTTGGCTCCTCTCTTTAGAGTGATTAATTACAGTTTACTGAGTAACTAATCCACTTTTTCAGGTGTACAGATGTATTGCTGATCTCACCTACTAAGATACCTTTTAGCCTACTGAAGGATACATGTAACTGATGAGAATTAATTCCTTTTTGATCAGAGACACACGTATTTCTCTGAGAGAGGCAGTTATTCTTGTCCTCAGTGGATGCAAGCCTCCGAATGCCACAAAAGTCTGTGGATGTAGTCTAAAGCAGAAATGTTACTGTTCTTCTGGAAGTACTTTTACTTTGAAAGCTAAAGATGAGAATTTTAGTGAGAAAATCGACATGAAGGTATGAGGAAACAACTTTGTTCCGAATTTGCTGTTCCTTTTCACTGGTTCAAGGTCAATACCCCGCTTTTATCTTACGTTTCTTGTTTTAAGCTATTCTGAAGGATGATCTGAAAACCTTTTGGACTGATGTAGTTCAACAAACTTTTGCTGGTTGTTGTTTCCTGCCGTGTTACCTGTTTAAAACCCTTGGTGTCAGCCAGCCTCCTAGTGTGAGAGGTGGTCACATCACGAAATCTACCTTTGTACCTCCAGCCTGAGTTGGTGGGATGGGTGTAAGGATCAAACTTTTCCCTTGTGTCTCCGAACTGTCTCCTGGAAACTGAGTGGGAACAAATTGGCTGGGGTCCCCTGGGGACAGTCGGACTGTGTGGCTCATGCCCTGTCAGTATAAATAAGGCTAAATTGTCTGATGGGGACAGTCTGACAACTTTCTCACGCTCTGAATTCCACGGCGTGTGGGGTTTTTTTGGGTTTTTAGCCTATTTTTTTTTTGTGTTTTTGGTTTTTTGTTTGTTTGTGTTTGTTTGTTTGTTTTGGGTTTTTTTTTGCCTGATAGTGATTTTAGACCAAGAAATTGTTTGATGTTATAAAAGGTACTTCTGGGTTTTTTTTTCATCTCGCCCCTCTATTACTGCATAGTGTTCATTTGAACTTCTGGATTTAATACTGTCTGTTACTGCCTTGTAAGCAATGGCTATGAAAATAGGTTCAGCACATCATGCTCCATCTTATCGGAGCTTTGCAAGTAAATAAGTCAAGTTGTCCTTCCTCTTCCAAAAAAAAAAAAGAAAAACAAAAGAAATCTGACAGCATATGGCTGAAGTAAATTCATTGGGGAATAAACAAAAATGCTGGTAAAACCCAGGCAAATGCTTGGTATAGATAGCAAAAGCGGGGACAGTCTGTTCATAAAAAGGTCAAAATTACTTGTTGTAATTCAAAAAAAAAAAAGCAATCAAGGGGCAGATTCAGCAAGAAAATCCAAGCTGTGGTGACCAAGACAATTTAGGAACTGGGGGGAAAAGGAAGATCAAGTGGATGTTGTTTCTGTGACATCCTGAAGTAATTCTTCTTTTTTAAGGTTCATGATATGCAAATGCCAGCTTCTGAATTATAGCTGCAGTGATGTACCAAATGTTTTCTAGCATATCCTCTTGTGAGCAGAAATACCAGTGTCGTCAAAAAAAATTTGTGTGTAAATATGACTCATAAATAATTTCTGAGAGATGTGATTTATTTTTCATATTTTTCAAGATACATTCCATTTCAAATAAAGAGGTATCTATTGAAAGAGCTCTCAGTATGTTGGAAGAATTGTTGTTTGGTGGGCTATTTGCGTTGATTAAAGCCTGGTCTAAGCTTTTCCGATGTCTTAAACTCAATCTAAGTGCCTAAGAGGAACACTTTGAACCTGTGTAGATACTCTCGAAGAAAAGACCCGCTCAGATGCTCCAATTAATCTTTATATAGACAGCACAATTATGAGACTCGGAGTCCTCAGTTTTGTTTCTTGCAGTGTGTGATGTGTGAGCACCCACACCAAGCGTAGCTGATTTCTGTAATACTCAGTGTCACAGTTTGTGTACAGCAGGTCTTTGGGACACAGAATTCAGGCTCATCACCTTTACCTGTAAATGCCTTGCTCTGTGTGACATTAGGAGTCTAAACTGAAGCATTAAATGTGCCTTGTTTCTCTTTGTCATATCTCTTAAACACTATGATTGAATTTCAAATAACCTGAAATCAATCCAGAAAAACCACGTCCACTATTCGGCATTAACTCCAACCCGTTTTTTTCCAGCTTCATGGGAAAAGAAATGAGGTATGACAAGAAAAATGTGCTGCTATGTGTCTCCATAGAGCTGCAGCTGCTCAGATGTCTTGAACTCCCCTGACATGTATTTGTATTGCAGCAGGTCCTCATTTTCAGGCATCTCCTGAAGGTGTATTACTTTCAGTGAGGCAGTGTGCATTGACCTAGACTTGTTCATGCTGTTTGCCTTCACTGGGGAGATGTCAGTAACCCCTTCCACAAGAAGGCTTTTGCTTTAACAAGTACAAGTTTTCTTTTCAATAGTAAACACCCAAAAGGCATTTGAACTTAATATTGGTATGCAAATGATGGCTTAAAGATCTGACCTCTCACATCACTGGTGCTCAGCAGCTTTGAAAAGTCAATTAAGCATCTCTAAACTTATTGTCTATTCAAGGACCCACTGTTGCTTACAGCTGTTAGAGGTATCCCTTATGAGCTTCTAATAACAGTGGTGTCTCCCTAAGGACATAAATATGGCAGAACAAGAGTTTTATAATTTGTGGTTGTTTCTGCTCCAGCATCAATGGTGATGTCTTTACAGAAGTGCATCAAATGTTTCTCTGCTTTAACTTTGGATTAAGAGGATGTAAAATAAGACTGCTTACATATTTATGGTACATATGAAATGGTCCTAGAAATAGGGCCACTATTTTCCTAATGGGGAATATTGTCTTCTAGGGTTTTCTCTTAAGTTTTCTCTCATCTGCAGTACAGTGTGGGGTACAGAGAGAAAATCTGGATCTGATTCAAAGTTCATTGAAATCAACCAGAATTTTTCCAGGCTAGGACAGATGTTGACCTTTTTCACAAACGGTGGCTGCTTCTCTTTTGATACAGAAAACCAAGGAATGAAAGCCCAGAAGCAAGACCTTTGCCCATGATCTGTGCCAGTATTGATGATGTGTGATTAGGGTAACACTGACATTCTGGTCTTTCATATTTTCCAATTAAATGAGGGGGAAAGGAAGAGGAAGATGAAATAATGCCTATGCTTTTCGAGCAAAACAAAATACAAAAGAAGACCAATCTAAATGTGTGTCCCCCTTCCCCCAAATGAAAAGTAGACCAGAATGCAATTTCACTGAATTCATAGCACAGCTGAAACTGAACAATTTTCTTTGTAATTGAACCCAAACCAGAACTAAATGAAAGCCTTTGCTCCTTTGACTGCTTGTTTCTAGTAGGAGCATCTCAGTCCTTTTTAGAAAGTGCCGAATTACTTTCCACACTTATCCTTATTTTTTTTTTAATCAACCATCAACTTTCAACTTAAGTCTTTTATAAATTTGAAATAAGGTTTTTTTTTTTTTTTTAAACTTATAAACAGTACTCTGGGTGTTTGTGATAAGGTTCTTTTTCTGCCTTTCCAGTGTGAGATTTTTGGTGTGTAAGGTAAGGACCCCGGTCCACACTTCTCAGAGCATTGCTTTGTGCCTTCTGCGCTGAAGATGAGCAAAGCAGAGATACCTTTGAGCCTGCTAAGAGCTGAACATCCTCAAGGTGTCCTGACACCCAAAGGACCTGGGAGCTGCTTGGGACCTCAGCATGGGGCTCGATTACTTGTAGAGTCTTGACCTAATGGTACCCACTGAATTTACAAGGAAAGGGACATCAGCTCCTGGGTGAAGCACTGGGAAGTGAGGCTGTACTGCCAGCTGGCATCTGCATGAAGCTCGTGCTGTGCCTCAACAGCCTGGTTGGATTGCAGCACCTACAAGTTTTCCTTAGGAGACTTGTAGAAGAAGTCAAAGGTGAGATTTCTGTGCTTAAGTGCTTGGGTGTTTTTTGGTTTTGTTTAGGTTTTTAGAAAAATATCAAAGCAGAGAGATATGTAACCCAGTACAGACTCATCATGGGAACTTTAAATTAGCCACTTTTACAGCCTTTCCTGGTCTTCTAGATGTCTCTGGCTATGCCAGCCACCAGTGCAGGGTAAATGATTGTTTGGATGGGGGTTTGATTTACCTTTTGTGTTGTATTGTGCTATGACCACAATGGATTTTGCATAAACAAAATTTCTAATGACCCTGCTTCCTAATCTTTGCCTTGCAATAGTTTGTGAGCAGCCGTAGTAGATTAACTGAACCAGTAAATATGTATAGAATGACTAACCATTACAATGAAGCATACAGCCCTCCCTCTGTGGTCAGCAGAATATTTCTACTGAGACCATTTACCCCATGTTTTGTAAGGCTTCCAGTGAGATGAAGAAATCACTGCTTTTGTTTTTAAGATCTTGTCTGTGTTTTGTAAATATTTCTGATATTTATGACTGTACATATGGCTTTGATTGTAACTTGCAGGAGGCTCAAGAACTGGGTCATATACCATCTAGGAGGAGATTATTTCATTATCGGTAATTTTTGTTTGGGTCTTGAGGCTCAGCCTTTAGGATCTTTTGCACTTACTGCCATTTACAAAGGTAAAAGCACAGCAGTGAACCTGCAGCTCGGCGAACACATACAGCCTGTTCTTGGCTTGGGTGCCAGAGCCAGGGTCCTTTGAGGGAATGGCTCTCCATGTTGCTGTGTGCTTTGGACCTGGGCCTGGGGATGATAATTCCCTGTACCAGCGATAGCACCTCTCTGCAAGGCTCTCAGCCCACTTGTATATCATATCTCTGTTGTGGAGAAGAGGAAACTCGGGACTGGAGAGCCCCTGCTGCCTGCCCAAGGTCACGCCTTGGGAGCCAGAGAGCAGCGTTCCATCCATGGCCGGGGTCCCTGTCCCTGGGTGAGAAGCGCTGCCTCTCACAGCAGAGGCTGCTTCCTTTTCCGTGCTTGGTGGAGACCTTCCTTACAATCATCTGTTCGTGCAGTGTCCAATCCCCCTGCCAGTGCCACGGGTCCTTGGATGGAGACCTAAATGAATGACTGCCTTGCCATTTAAGTTCCAGCCTTAAAAATTCATCCTTGGAGACGAGAGCAAGGCAGAAACACTTAGGCTTCACTTGGGATTTAGCAGAGTCTTGGATGACTTCAGATTATTAAATCAGCTGTTATTCCCAGCATTGTGCAAACAGCGTACTGGGAACGAAGGGATCTGCGAGTTGTTCCCTATTTCCTGAGCGATTAAGCTCCTCTATTTACTGTGGATTACAAGGACAAAGAGAGGTTATCAGCCCCGTAATAACTTGAAAGGACTCTGTAGATATAAATCCAGTGTTAACGAAGCTTTTCCAGCCTGATACCTGCTTTGACTAAAACACACAAAAAAAAAAAAGGAGGGGAATAATTTTCTTCTCTCTACTATTCTGCTATCATTTAACCATTTCACTCAGAAACAAGGAGCTTTGAGAGAAATCCTTTTAGGCAGAGACACTTATCCCAATCTTGTTTTTCTAGCAGAAAAAAACCAAAACTGACTGATGCGCAAAGCCGTAGTAGCCAACCCGCTTATCCTGACTTGTGCTGGAGGGTGATGGGGCTATGAGTCTGTCTTTGTGGGCTTTCACAACAGCTCCTTCAACCATCTGTGGAGCTGAAAATTCCGTGTCCTTTCCTGTGCCAGCAGCTACTGCAATATACAGATGACTTTGCTTAGGGGCTTTTCTTGTACACAGATGAACACATGAAAAATTACTGTTCTTTTAAAATTCAGCCTTGAACTGGAAAAACGATTTCTTTATTGTTTTTTTCAGAGGCTGTTGCTACTCACAGCCAGTCACAGAGCTGTGCCTCCAGCTGAGTTAGATGTGTACTGGCTGCTTTTTTCATTTTTATCACAGATTGTTAATATTTCCTGTTCCACTAAGACGCGTTTCCCTGGTACTCTTTCCTAGTGCTTGGCTCCTAAACAAAGTCACAGCTCTTGTCACAAGGCAGCGGGCTGCATACTTATCCTTTGTGTGAGTGATGACTGAGGGCTCAGCAGTAGGGAAGTAACGCTGACAGCTCTGCTCCAGGACGGCAGATTGTCAGCATTCCTCACCAGGGCACCCAGCTGGCCTGGGAAAAGGCTGCCGTTTTGGGGGGTGGGGGTTGGGCCTCTAAAATAAGCTGACTGTCCTTCCAGAGCTGAGGAAGATGGAGAGGGATGGTCGGATGACCTCTTTCTGATCAGAGGTAGAGTCAGCCCTATGCATCTGCAGAACCCAAAGCAAACGCTACGATTCTGCAGGCACAAGCTGAGTTGTTGGGTGGGAAGAGAGAGGGGTATCGGATGGCTGAGATGGCAGTAAGACATCATAACGTGATGATAATTAGGAACAATTAGCCTTTTCTCCCTTCTCCCCCCTCCTCCTCATTAAGAGAAAAGAGTAGCTTGCATAAAAGGGGAGGATGACACGTGGGCCCGTTCCTGTACTGAAGATTTAGCCCAGACAGTTGAGAGCAGCAGCTGCAAAGGAGCACTTAGCTTCTGCTGCCCCAGGGAAGCTGCTACAATCACTCCCAAACAATTTGGAAAGCGTTCCTGTGTGTTTTCCTGAGGGCTTAAGAAGCTTGCAGTCCTGGCCCACAGATGGCTAGAGTTGTGAAACTGCAGCCGTGGGTCAGTCAGCTGCCTGCCACCCTCACCATCATCCTTAGTCATCTGGGAGGGAGGCTGAGGAGGGGCTCCCCGGGCAGGAGCTGCCTCCCGGAACGACTCGGGCCAGCCGGATGGGTGGGCTCTGCACTCGCCTCGGTCCTTCTGCTGGGTGCATCTGATCAGAGAAGTCTTCCTGGGCCACTCTTGCTCCAAAGGCTTCTGTCCCACGAAAGAGGAACAAGCTTTGTCATAAACGACATCGAAGGCACTCGCTAGCCCCCTGGGGCTGTGTCATGCCACTGCCTTGCTGGCAGCTTCACCAGCACTGCCATTCCCCACCGGGGTTCTGTGAGCTCTAACACTGCAACGAGCAGCTGAATGGGTTTACAGGGCTCTGAGGAACACCTTTAACCCTGCAGTTCTGCTGCTAATAAGCTCAGAAACAGCTCCAGTGATGTGTCTTGAATTGTGCTGGCGGGAAATCGGTGCTCTGAGCTGAAGGTGCAAGGTGAACGTACCTGGAGGACAGAGGTCCCCTTGCCCAGTGGGCTGGGTGCTAGTCATCCCAGGGGTGGGACTGGAGCATCCTTGCTTGGTGGCACCTTCACTTGCAGGACTGGGGTCTTTCTTCCTAGTTTTTCCCTAATTCTGCTGGTTTCAGCCATAGAGCCACTTGCCAAAGGGTATTTTCTTCTCAAAGGTAATTCTAAATAATTTGGTCAATTTTCCTGGCAGTAGAAAATCCTCAGCAATCTCTTTTGCTGCTGAAACACAGTGCAAAAGGGTGAGTGCTTATGCAGGTAACCTTAATGTAGTATTTCATTTTTGTTCTGGGCAATGGCAGAGATCTAACACAATGCAAAGCTTGCATAAAAGTAAAGATTATATATATTTGCAAATCTGTCATGGCTACAAAGATAATTTTGCTGCCTTTGATTTCCTAATGTTTAAATTTAACTGAATCTGAGCAGATTTAATGGTTAATTTTCAGAGTATTCACTTAAGGATTTTTTTCACTCAAAGTTGAAACCTTAAATCAAGCTGAGTTTGGGAGAAGTAATTTACTTTTGCTGAGCTCTGGATATGCTTAGTCTTTCTTCAGCCCTCTTTTTTCTTTTCCTCATCTCTGAGTTGAGCACGCAGCGTTTAGTGGGACCCGCGATGACAGCAGCTGCTCCACCACCCACTCTGTGTGCCTTGCTGCTGAGGCTAGTGTCTCCTAAAGGGATGGTAGCCCTGGGGCAGCCACAGCTGCGTCCTCTGCTCAGTCTGTATGCAGCCATCCTCTATTAGATTTGCCCTTGTAGAATGAAATTCCAGCGTAGCTGGAGCTTGCTCTTAATTCAGCTGTCGCAGTTTGCACTGAACTGGCCCAGGGGTACGTGGTAGGCAAAGCCCTACAGCAGCAACGCTGCACCGGTGTCCTTCAGGACGGCCTTTTTTATTACCGCACCTTTGTTGCAGTCACTGAAAAGTATTCACAGACATCAAGGAGATGAGATGGTGCTCCCCCTCCCACAGCTGCTAACATTGCTTTCCACATGTGGTTGATTAAGGTGAAATCTGGTTTGCTTTTGCCACCATCGTTGCTGCCTTTCTGCTGCAGGCAAGAGTTAAGGGTGCACTGAAAGGCAAGAATGGTCTAAAAGCGCAGGATATCTCTGTGATACCCTTAACGGGTCTTCTAATACTGTGTGTGTGGCCTTTCTTTAGCCTAGACCTCACAGAACTGCTGTAAAATCCAGTCTCTCACTGACCTGTGTCCTGGGAGAGGTCAGGGTGGCAAGGTTTGTATGTACCACTTGGAAAAGAAAAACGCCTTTATAACAAAGGATTCCCAGTTTGTGATGCAATGCCAGCCAGGTCTTGTTCAGTATGATTCTTATGCAGGTGCCTAACTCCTAATAGCACAGCATTCTCTGGAGCTGGCAGGGTAGCCCAGATTTGGGGCCACTCGTGAGGGTCACCCCTGTTCCTGTGCACAAAGGCATACCAGAATACAGCTGTTTTCATCTCTTAGTTGTTGACTACGTGACACTGGAAAGTTGTATCTGAAATTTACTGTTGCTGGTCTATTTAGCGGTGTTGCTATAGATGCTACGATGTCAGTGGGCTAAAAACCTCAGAACTGCAGTGAGCTATATTAATTGCTGCCCACTCTCAACCCATAAAAATCCTCAGCTTTTATAAACTCTGTCTCCTTTTCTCCAGCCCGTTACATCCTTTTCTGGGTTTTCAAAGAGGAAGGCTCAATTTTTGTATACTTTGCCTCCCTTCTCCAAGAAACCTTGCTCTTAAGTTTGTCAGCAGCTTCAAAGAGATCTCCAACCCCCCAGGTTTGCACACAACCTACTCAAGGTGTTCGGTTCCTTCATGTTCACAGAACACGTGCAAGTGAGGTGCTAGGAATGAGGAAAAATTAGTCTGTTCAGCAGCCAGAGATGTTCAGTAGCTGCCCATCCTTGACAAGCTATCATATTCCTCCATCTTGCAGCTCAGGACATAGGAAGTGTTTGGATTTTTCATATTGGATGATTTCAAGGCTCTCAGGTCTACTCTGCTGAAGAAATTAACGCCTGTACTTCGGTGTGCACGGAGATGTGCACGGGAGCAGAAATGCTCACACCCCCAGGGTTGTTCGTGGAGCGATGGAACACAGAGGGCTCTGTGGCAGGTGCCAGAGCCCAGGTGCCCACAAAGGAGGTGAGTCCCTGATAGGGGCATCGAGATTCCTCCTCTCTGGTCCCCTGGCACTCTGCGAGGCTATTCTGCAGAGGATGGATTTGCTGCTGGCATGTTGATGGAAAGTGGATGATGGAGGGGGCTGCATAACTCACTCCCCTCCCTCTGACTTACAGCCTGGGCTCCTTGGCAATTTGATCTCAGGCTGGCCCAGAGGGAAGGACGCGCCATACTTTAACATCTGCCCTTCAGCCTAAGCATTACCCAAGGGCCCAGGGAGAGCCTCGGTCCTTTGGTGGGAGCGACACATTGGTGAAATGGCTTAAGAAAGAGTGACCTCAAAATGAGCAGCTCCGTAAAAGCTCTTGAGGATATGGGACACCGAGGCCTCTCCCTGCCCTTCCCTGGCCTCGTAATCAGATAGTGCGCATATCTGAGAGACTCTGAGAGACTTCAAAACGTGCTGGTGGAAGCTTTAGCTAAGACCAGGCCTGGCTTTCCTCGGATAGGCACCACCCAACCTCATGGAGACTCCTTCCACCCCAGGTGAACGTGTTCCTGGTGCAGCCACCTTTGCCATGCTAACAGCACTGGTTAAACCTTTCCAAAAATTTACAACAGCTAAAATGAATGGGGCATTCAGGAAAATAAAGAATAAAGTTCTAGAGGTGTAATTATGGCATTGCTGAAATCTGTGACAGAATTTCACTGATTTCAGGGAAGGACTTGCCCTTTTAGGAAGTCTGCGATCAAAATGGGAAGCTTGGGATCCTATTCAATTTATATTCAATATGAAAAAGACATTTAGAAAAAAATCAGTTGCATTTGTCATAGTTTGCTTTAGCTGCTATTGGGAGGACATGTAGACACCAAAAGGGAAAAGTACCAGATATTCAGGTATTCACCCTCTGATAGGGTGACTTCTGAGAAACGAGTCCTGTCGGTCCCAGAAGAAGCTCCAGTGCTTGTTTACATGATGAAGAAAGAGCTTCATTGGCACATAGTACCCAGCTGTGCACCCTTGAAGGGACAACTGACCTGGGTCCACGTATGTAGCAGCCATTTCAACACAGTTCCACTTTCCCAGTTGTCTCTGGGAACTCAAAATTTGTCACTGGTAACAAAACAGGTATTGTTCATTAATGATGAAAGTTTACTCTCTTTCTCTTTCCTTACATTTCTCTGCAGGATGCTTCGAGGACAGCAGAGAGGAAGGTAAACCTCTGTCATACTGACAGAGATGGGTCTATATGGCACCAAGCAGCTGCAATGCTGCTCGTGGTCACTGGTTCCCCAGAACTCTTAAACCACAAAGCCTGATGTCTCATCTTGATGCCTCTGCCTGCTTGCCAACAGCTGCCTAATAATTCTTTTCTCTGTGCAGCATAAATAATTACTGAGCTGTCTTCTCCTCTGTTGCTCACCCTGCCTCTGAGCCAGCCCTTGCAACCAGAGTTGTATTTATGCTACTGCTGAGCCTGCCTGCGAGCCCTGACACGCTGTCCCATGCAGCCTGCGAGGAGAGCTGTGCAGGGCGGGTGCTCCCCACAGAGGAGGGCCCAGGAGGAGGTGGCACTGTCCCACCCGCGTGGCTGCTCCGAGGATGCTCTGCCAGGCTGCCCTGCTCCTGGGCAGCCAGCACCCTGTGCACCCCACACTTGGGATGGATTCACAGCTGCTGCCTCCTTTGCAAAAACACTGTCACTGCTGGGGGAAAAACGTGGAAGTCCAAATTCATCACAGGGTGCTGGGAGCAGGAGCAGGTGCTTTATCTGCCTTTGCACGGTCCTACGTGCCCTGCCCTGGCTGCGAGTCCGTGTCCTCATGCTGTCAGCTATGGGACTGGTTGGTCAGGGAGCCGGCTGCCTGGGGGCAAGCCAGGGCAGTGCTGGGGGGCTGCCATCCCAAACTCCAGCACAGCAGTGCCCATAGCAGCCTGCCACACTGGGGACTGGCTGCCCACCCCACTGCAGGCTGGCCACAGCTATGTGCTGCAGCTGGGGCCACCCTAATGCTTCAACTTGAAGAAAATTCCCACCTCTGAAGACTGATGCTTTCCCTGTGAGTACACTTTGGCTGTTATACCCTCCATCCACGTCCACCGTCTCCAAAGGTGGAGGCTCTGTAATATCTGGTACATGAGGAGCAACTCGTACCTAGAGACAACTCTCACTAAAGGAGAGTGAACAGTTTGCCATTACTGTCTTCCTCTGTGGCAACTCCTCGCAGAAGTATGGACTTAAAGCTAAGGAGAAAGTCTCTTTTGCCAGGTCCTATTGACATTCCTGCTAGTTTAATTAGGCATTTCTGGTGATAGCTGTATGAGGCATGCTGCAAGACCTGGGAATACTGCTCTGTTGAACAGAGTTGAAGCCCAAAATGCTGTGATAAAGAAATGAAAAGCATTGGTCCTTTTGGCTGTCTTTGTATTTGGACTGAAATAAATTCTGGGATGCTTAAACTGGGAAGTTTCAATGAGAGATCCGCCTAGAAGTGGCGAGGACCTCCTAGGTCGTGAGGATGGTTCACAAGGGAGACAAAGAGGAATCCATCCTTCCCTCTTGCATTTGCCTCCCATCTGCTGAATCCACTCCTGAGACAGGAGCTCGAGCCTAGAGTGCTTTGGGTCCCAACCCCACATCACCTCATATCTGTGCAGCATGTTGAGGACAGGCTGCAAACCCAAGGCTGGGCGTCCTATGTCCTGAGGAAGTTGCAAATAGTAACAAAACAATATTATTCTTTAATGACTGCTGACCTGACACTGTGAATCCCACAGACTGTGTGTGGCACGAAGGACATCAGTTTTATTAACTCTGTCTATTTTTCTATGAGACAATGATTTCACGTATCTGCAAAGAGGAGACCAAGGGATTTCATCCAGCTCTGACCCTTCCTTTTCAACCTCTCCTATTCTGAGTCACCTTCTCCTTGCCTAATTCATCTGTTTTGCCCCAGTTATGTTCTCCTGTGAGTGTGCCTGGCTCACGGCAAACATCTCCACCATTAGCACAGGCGAGGAAGTGGTTGCGTGATGTTGCCGTCAGTGGATGGTTTATCTAGTCGCAATTCCCATGGCTCCAGCTCTGTGAGTGCTTATACACAGACCTCATTTTGCAGGGGTGGCAAGGGGAAAGGTCAGTATTTATGAATCATTTCCTCCTGGCTGTGGCAATGAGGTTGGTTTGTGGAGTGAGTCATGGAAGAGCAGCCTGGAGAGGCAACGATCTCCGAGCAAAAGACCTTCAGGTCCTTAGTGACCCTTGAACGTTGCAGCCAAGTTACCATCATCACTCCACATCCCCAGTCACAAAAATCTGTAGTCATTAAAAATTGTAGGCTCTGTAAGTGTCATGTACCATGTCTGTGAGAAGTCTTGCTTCTTCTAGAAGTATTGCAAGGACTCAGATATACGACTGCCTGATGGCAAATCAATTGTCACATGGCAAAAAGACAGAGGGAAGACTATCATGCCTTTCTCTGTTATGAAGATGGACTTGTGTTTGCAATGCCTGTTTGTTATGGAGGGGGAGAGGTTTCACAAAGGAAAGTGACCTGGGAGTAGTTGAGGCTGGATTGATTACCCCTTGGAATGGAGTTCCCATGTTAGTGTGGAGGTGATTCTGCTGCGGGGTTTTGTCTTTGTATTAACATTGAGAAGCCACTGTAGTACTGCTGTGTTATGGGCCGCAAAAACTTGGAGCGAGCCCATCCCCACAATGCAGAGCATAAAAACTAAAATGACTGAGATGCTGAGAGAAGTTGTACATGATCCACCTCAACACTTTTGAAATAGCATCAGCAAATTACCGTCCAAAGGATGCATCCTCTCACTCAAGAGATCCAGTTTTAGTGCAGACTTTCAGGGGAAACATTTAGTTCCCTGCATTAAAATGTTTTCCAGAAGAGCTGCCCAGCTGCAAGCTCTAAAATGTTCAGAACTTCCTCCAGAGCAGAGCTATTTATTTTCGCTGCCCTGTTTCCCCCGTGCTCTCTATTGCTGCCATTAGGACTATTGGGAGATGCAGTGGTGAGTCAGGCTCCTTCTTCACCGGATCCTTTAGAGGTTCCCAGCATGACCTTTTGTCTTGGCACGTGTGGGCCTGGCAGTGCCAGGGCAGGTGGAGAGAGCAGGGCTGAGTTTCCTCCAGTGTTCGGCAGGGTCCAGACTCATTTGGTGGAACAGAGCCTGACAAGTCCTAGAACTGTCCCTGCTGCAGATGCCTGGTCCCTCTTGGCTGTGGGACATCTGAAAGGGAAGCATGCCCATCCCATCCCCACCCTGGTGTGGGAGTGCTCCTGCAGAAGCTGGAGTCAATATCTCCCTGCTTGTCCAGTCAGAGGGCAGAGATTTGGGGCTAAAAGTAGAAGGGGAGCATGTCAGCTGGTGGTGGTTCCTGGGTGAGCCACTTCCGAATAATATTCCCAGCTGTTTCCCTGACAGGGCATCCATCTGAACATCATCCTGGAGCCACACGGGACTTTCTGCTCGGCCTCTCTCACTGCCACCATAAGGCCATGGCCCTACAGCACTAACTGTTAGCTGAAGACAGGAAATCTAATTAAAAAGGAGATGAGCTACAAGGGGATAACATATGGTGTGCTCCCTCTCCATAGGCAGGAAAGGCAGGCAAGGGGAGGGCTCGCTCTGAGGCGTGGAAGGGCTGGGAGGCTCAGACCTCCTGCCAAGCTGCTTCCAAGCACGGTGCTTGCTGCACTGAACGTAAGGGAAACCTCTGGCACCTCTGGCTGCCCTTGCACCACGTAGGAATACATTCCTTGCAGGAATAACTTATCTCTGGCCAAAGAGCTTCCATTTCCAGTGACCTGGAGGGCTCTCAGGCAGGGAGAGGACCCTGACAGCTGAGGGTCTGCACTACTACTGATGGGATGCCACGAGCTGAAGCTGCCTGGGCATCCCATCTGCCTTGTCAGCTGGCGATGCTGGAGGCTGCCAGGAAAGAGTTGTGCTTGGGCATTACACCCTTCCCACTGCAGCAGGCCTTGGCTGGGCATCTTCTGCAGCACATCCCTGTGCAGGGACGGTGCCCACCGAGCCAGCATGGCCACAGGGGGAGCGTGGCTGCTGGCAATCTTGGCTGGGTGATGGGCTGTTGGCACTGCAACCCTGCCTGTGGCAGCCTCCTGAGAGTCTGACCAGGCAGTGGGAAAGGAGGCTTTATTTAAGAACAGAAAGCACAAAATGAAGTACCCACCTGCGGCCTCCTGCAAGCGATGCCACTGTGGCTCAGGCAGCTGAGCTGGTCTGGCTGCCACCATGCTGGTTGTGACTGACCCTGGCAGCATGAAGTCTCAGCATTTCACACACCTGAAGGCCTGATCGTTTCCTCTGAAAGCAATCCATAGCCACCTCTGATCACCACAGAAACACGAAGGTTGTCTTAATAATGCAACGTCCAGTGCTGAATGCTTTTAGTGCTGATGGCTGCACCGTGATTAGCAAAGAGGCACCCCAAATCACAACAGTAATTGTCACATATGCGGGGAGGTATTTTTCGTCCTCAGGGATTCAGAGCACTTGTGGAACAGTATTAACAAATATAATCCCTCCATTCAGTTTAGGACTTGAAGTCTTTCTTATATATCTTCAGTACCCACAGAACAGCTAGCTAATTCACAGGAAAAGCCTGAATGTGAAACGCGTGTTTCAGCAGAGTTTTAAATCCTCACAGTCAACATTTGGCTGGCTCTTTTTATTTCCCTCAGGAGCTTATTGATACTGTTGTTCAGGTGCGCAATAACCCTTGGAGGTTTTTGCTTCCTTTGTGCTGACTGAAAGGCAACAGGTTTGTCTTGCTGAGTGATCAGCAGCGATCGAGGAAGGGATATGAGATAATTTTGAAGTTGCACAGTGCTTTTCCAGGTTGGACTGTGCTCAGTTTCTTGGCACTACAGTCTTCCAGTGGGTATCCACAAGACAGTAACATGAAGTGCCTGTACTTCAAAAATCCTTCCTTCATTTTTCCCCTAGTCACAACCATTTGGCGCATTTTTCTTTACATGCCTCGATAGTGAATCCTCTGATTTAAACAAAATATTCAAGACTTTGTACTTTAAGTATGTTACCAGCATTGAGGAGACACATGTATGGTCATGATCAGCGCTGTCTTGTCTATTCTGTATCGTCACTGTTTGGATCAACCATGTGTGGGTAAGTCAGTGATAGGGGTTTTTTTTTCAGCTTTCCTTTTTGGCTTATCTTCTTTCTTTGCTTGAATTCTCTTGTCATAAACCTATTTAGAGAAGGCAAGGTAACATGCTCCACCTGTCTTTAAAACCACACAGCCCTCAGGGGTGTGTGGTCTTACTCTTGAGTGTGAATTAAGGCCATTCAAGCACTTGGCATTGACCTTGGGGAGAGGCAAGAGATGGGTAGATGTGCCCAGACTGAAAGTCCTCTTTGCAAAGAGTTTTGAGCTATCAAATCCGTCTTTCTTTTAGGTGTGAAGAGCAGGATCCCACTCCCAGAACTCGGGTGCCATTGTCTGTACCGTGTATTTTCCCTGTGGAATGGTTGCTTTTCTTGCTGTCCCCACTTTCTGCCTCCCAACACATTGTCAGAAGAAAGCACGCAGATAAGTGCTCAAGCATTTCCTGAGTTCATAACTCTGTCTCCTGAGGGACAGTTAATCTGATCCATTTGAAAGCTTAAGTACCAAATGTCATTCTGTCTCTTACATACATACTGAATGAATTTTTTTTATATTCAGCTTTTTTATAGCACTGAATAAAACACTTAAAGTGTTCCTCTCTCTGCAGCCGCCTGGCAGCAAGGGCATTTTTTGCTATAATATTATGTATCATGTCTAAATATAATAACATTCTACGTTAAATATAGACTCCGTATATGTACATATACTGTATACACACAACATGTATTTTAAACTATTAATAGCTGTTTTCAGCTTTTTGGAGATGTGAGGAGCTTATATCAGCCATGAGGCTTGTTTGACTCAAGCAATGATTTTAAACTCGTGGTCTGTGGGTAACTGAAGGATCTTCAAAATGGGACTACAAGAAAAAAGGAAAAGCCACTAGACTTAAAAATTTCTCCCCAGGGCTCTACATATCATGGACTGGAAAAATCTTATGGGACTGAAAGTTGCAAGAGGTTGAAATGCATTGGTCTGTGGCCTTGTTTCTGTTGCTTGGTAAGTGTACCTGGACTATTCAGTGGAGTGGCATTGGGGCAACTGATATGCATATATTTAAAAGAAGATTCTTCCCAATTATCCTCCTGCTACTAAGCCTTGTCCCAGGGCTGTCAGTCCTTTGCTTATATTCTACCTGCCTAATTTCACCCATCCAATTATATGGAAGCTATTTAGGTTTTCTGTAAGACAAAAATAAAAACCCAGCTCTTAAGCTGAAGTTGAGACAAGTCTAGTTTCCAGCCAGCAAAACTTTTCTTCTTTTATTTTGATTTATTTTTTTTATCCCAACTCAGTATATTCTTTCATTGCATGGAGAAAATGTTATCGCAGTGGGTTGGTAGAACACCTGTTGCATAAATCTTGGTGATTTTTAGAATGTGAGCTCCTGCTGGCAGAGACAGCTGTGTCTCACATTAAACACAGAGTATAAGGTATCCGAGGAGGAAGGAGAGAAAAAAAAAGGCTTAGGATAAGAAAACAGTCCATCAGTGGCCAGAATCTGTTGTCAAGATTTATAAGCTAAATGAGTTACGGTTGAAGGGGATATTAAAAGAAAACCATTCTATTCCTAGAAGACAAAGTGTGTTTTCTCATAGGGATTCCCAGGGGACTTTTCATTTCTGACAGCAGACAGAGTAGACAGCTGGTCCACATAAAAATGTACATGCTAATTAACCTATCCCTCTCATTGCACCCAGAAAATATTTAACAAGGAGAGACATTGCTGAGGAATACTGGCAAAATTTGAGGGCCTTCCTTGAGCAGTGCCAAATTCTTCTAACTTGCTATTCGAGGTCCTAAGTCTTGTTGGTTCAGCAACAAGTCCCTGGCACAAGGAAGGAATGCAAGGACTGTTGCTTTCATCAGCAGAACTTTGCAAATCTTGGGGTATGTTTTTTTCATTGCAGTTCAGTCTCTTCCTCCTCTCACCGCAAATTCCACTGCCTGGGGACAGGAGTAGGGCCACCAAGTCAGGTGGTCGCTAGCCCTCCAGACAGCCCTGCTCTGTGAGTTATTCCCCTGAGGAAGGTGCTCAATCCCCGGCAGTGGTGGCTTGGAGATGCCAGCGTTGGTGCTCTCTGGCAGAAGAGAGATGTAAAGGCTCTCTCCACCCACATTTTGGTTCATACCTTGCAAGGCCATGGGGCTACCCCTCACCTGGACTCTGGGTTGGAGATAAGGACAAGACTCCCCAGCCCTGCTAAGGAGTTGATATTTTCGGCACCGTCCCCAGCAGTACGGCGTGAACCCCATGGGGAGTCTAAAACCGAGGAACCAAACTGAACTTAGTTGAAGGAGTTAACTCAGCACAAGGAGCTGTTGTCAGAAACAAACACATTGTAGTAAAAACCAACTCTCAGAGGCAGAAGTGGAAATTTTGTCTACGCACAAAGGAGAATTAGGTCTTCAGGGAACAGCCTTAGAAACAAATTAGAATAACACTGTAGGAAGGGTGATGGTATGAGAGAGGTCAATGTTTGCAACCAGATCAGAGTGGACTTTTTCCTTCAGTGTTTGATTATTTGTGCTATTACTTAGATCACGTCAAGTTTACTCAAGCATAGTCATATAGTGTTCTCCAAAAGCTTATCCCAAATATTTTAATTCACTTATTTCTCTCATCCGCTTCCCTTTCCTCTTCCACTTCACTATTACAGATGTCAGATCAACAAATAAAGTATGTGGGCAGAACAATGAAACTATTCTCTTGTAAAAAAAGAAGAGATTATTTCATTCTCCTGCTATTAACTTTAAAAGAAAAGGCCTTTTGTACCTTTTATCCAAGCGTGTGCAATGATACGATTGTGTACCTCATCTCCTTAACTTCAGAGGAAATGATTCATAAAGAACAGTATATGGTTGTAAAGGCTGCGGGTATACCCTGAAATTCCTTTTACCTAGTAACTCTGTTCAAGTAAGAAATAATAATTCCTGAGCACAGTGTGACACAAGTAACCTGGACCGAACTGCTTCCTTCCCTGTCCACCCTACTCCAAAATCCTGACTGGGCTGTGAAAGGGTCTGAGCAGTTCTCCATCTATTTAGGTATGCTATCTGATTTTCCTTACTTTCCACATTAATTTTTTTGATTGTGAGGGCAGGGGAATGAGGGGGAAATGGGAGAAGAAAAGGCTAGGACTGAGTGAGGAAAAAATTGGGGTTTTTTAGAAAAAAGGTGTTGATGTTTCTCCTGATGTGTATTATCTATCCAGAGAAATTAATAAGAAAATAAATAATTATTTGGATGTAAACTATTAAATTTTTTTTTGTGCCAAAATTTTTGCTATTGCTACTGTAAACTTTGTCAATAAGAACATGGATATTGTGGCGCTGTCTTTCTAATCAGAAGATGCCATGATTTTTCTCATATCTTGAATTATTTTCTTTCCACTCATGGCATGGAATGTGGGTTGCTATGAGTATTTCGGCATCACTCTGCCCTCCGTGAAGACACATTTCATATGAGGCCAGCTGCATTTGGTGCCAGACCTTTCAGGCAGTTTATCAGTGCAAGGACAGCAAAATCCTGTTGCATATGGCTTCCACCCTTCCATCAGTGCTCCCCCTCTCCACAGGCCTCTGGTCTGTGACTTCTCCCTCTGCAGCAATTCGTACTACGTGCTTGCCCAGCCTGGCCACGTGGAAGAGCTGATGTGTCTCCAGAGAGGAAGAGGATTTTAAATTAGCCCAAGAATGCCCTCCTGGGTTCTGTGCTGGTACCGGCAGTAGCTGTGCTGTGAGGACACAGCCCTCTGGAGGGGGGACACAGCTCTGGTGCCGGGGGAGCTGCGAAGGGCCGCCAGTGCTGCTCCATGTAACGGGGCGGGCACGGCTCCGCTGGCTGGCATTTGGGCCCTGCGTGGCTCCTGGGCATGAATCACACGGCGCCTTGATAAGGACGGACATTACTCATCAGAATACCATGGACCCGATGCGGCAGAAGTGTCACGGTCTATTTTGAAAATGTTGTCTCATGCTCATTTCCTTGTACATCAGGCATTAGTCTCAACAACGGTCCACTAAAATAGGATGTTATTTGTTTCCAGGAAAGAACTTCTGCTACTTGCTGTCTTTCAGCTGGGTTTTGTTTGTGCACGACCACCCGTAATAGGGATTGAATTTAGTTCAGGGATTCAGTAGGGGTTGAATGAAGCCCATGGGTAGCCAGCCTCTGAATGCAGAGCTGCTCACCCAAGTCCTGTGGCAAGAACTTAGCCTGTCCTGCCGACATGCCTGGGTGCTCTCCCCTGCACCCAGCTTTCACTGGGGGTCACCATTCCTGCCCAGGTTTTGTTCAGAGGATGGTCTAGTTCACCACGGTTCATTTCTTCTCTTGTTTCAGATTTTGATGCCATTCAGGTCATGACCAGTATTCATATTAGCTCAGTACTGGGGTTTTAATTAAGTACTGTGTGATTGATTATAGGTTTGCAAATAATCTCAGGAGTAAGGGGAAGGAATGAAATCGACTTTATTAGAGACCAGGTTTTGACATCCTTCTGGTGAAAAATAATGAAGCTTTTGAATAGTCCGGTTACTTTAATTTGTTTCTGTGGATCTTTTTCCAGGGCAAGACTTTGTGCAGCATAACCTGAACCTTTATGATTTAATATCTTCTGTTGACAAGGAAGCTTTACCTCTCAAATCCTCCAAGTATTTTGAATATTTCATAGCTTGTCTCAGTACTGATATCTCCCTCTCCCCTTAAAATGTGACTGGAATTTGGCTGCTAGATCACAAACCTAGGTCTATCATCTTTCAAGCTTTTCCTGAGTTCTTGAAGAGGTCACTGGCTGTGTGTCAGATCTTCCAGAGAAAACCAGCTCTCTGACAACTATTTTACACCAATATTTAAGCATATAAATATACAACTACATTGCAGACCAATGACCAGTTAATGTTTTGCTTACAGTTATGATCATATTTTAATTTATTCTGGCCTTTTTGCACTCAGGAAAACGCTATCAGCCCGCTAAATGTCTCTGTCCATTGGGAAAACCTGCATAGTGTTCATTGTGTTGAGTATTTGTGAGTGTCCTTTAAAAGTGAATCTGGTGTGCCTGAGCATACTCTCCTGTCCCATGTATCCTACACGTCTTTGTGATGGCACCATGCGACAAAACCTTTCCTGAAAGGCTCCAGCACGTAGGATGGCACAGGAGAGGTACAAGTGCCTGGCAGCCAGAGAGGGGAAAGCAGAGGCACATCTGAGTGGGCCGGTGGGACGTGGACAAGACAAACAGGAGACACCCAGAAGGCAGAATATGAATGCAAGGAGCTGGAACTGGAGACGTAGTGAGCTTAGACACCTGCACGCAAACACAGACATATAGAGGGACCTACTAATACCTGTATGAACACGCTCTGCTGGAAGCTTTACCCATGTTTTACCTCACACCTTATGAAGAAGAATTTCCTCAGCTTTTCAAATTCGATTTCTTTGAGAGTGATAGAAAATTCTTGATAGAAAGTCTTGAAATAAAATGCATTGCCATAAAAGAAAGTTTTGAGCCAAGCCGTAGAGGAAACATAATTCTATATTGACATATAAAACAGCTGAGAAGCTCTAGTGTTGAGAGCTGACCTAAAAAATCCTGTGTAGATGTTTGAAGACAAGTGCTGATTCAATCCTTGCAAGCAGAGAGTTTGCAGGAGAAACTCTTGGCTGTGCTCTGGACTGTTCTGTGTGTTTGGGAACCTGCCTCATCTGCTGCCTGTAAGCAAAGGTAAATTCCTCCTTCCTTGCTTCCTTGTAGGAAGAGGACAAAGCCAAGAAAGAGTCTGTTTGAAGCCTTGGCTAAGGGTTGGGGAGGTGGTGGCGTTGGTGGTTTTGTTTCTATTAATCAGTGGAAAGAGTACAAATTGAGGTTAAAATATAATTCTTTAAATCAATGGTATTTATCTTTACTTTTCAGATTTACTTTTCAGTCTTTTCTTTGAACTTACTTCCCTATTAACTTTCATGGCACGGTAGAGATGGGAGGAAGTTATCTGTCTAAAGGAGTAGGGGGAAGTATTTTTCACCCATGTTTATCAAAAATAAGTTTGCTGTTTTAAGTTCTCTTCACCTTAAATAAGGCCATTCTGATCATATTCTTTTGAGGCAGGGTGGTCAGCCTTTCAAGTCTGGATTTGATTCAAAGTAGGTATATGAAGGAAACTTTTGGGGTTTGTTTCTTTCTTTTTCTCCAGCTGAAGAGAATCGGTATTTTTTAGTGTTCCTTGACACCTTTTCGTCCCTGTTCTCTCAGACACACCCTGCTTCTTTTCCTCTCCTGCTCTGGCTTCACATTCGTGCCCACAGCAGAAGCACTCAGAGGCTGCAGAGCGTTCAGGAGACGTGAGCAGACTCTGATGCTTTCTTAGCCCAAAGAGACATATTCACCCTTGACTGAACCCCATTAGCTTAATGTATTATGCACATTAACTTTTGCTATGCTGTCTTGGGTACTTGACACAGTCCCCGACACCAAATCCTTTTTCTGGAGCTGTAAATGTAAATCAGTGTTCCTGATGGTCACGTTCCAGTGACATTTGTACAGATGAGCACTACAGTCTGATTTGTATATCTGCTATTGTAAGCCTTTAAATTTTCTAACACAGTAGCTTGCAGGGCCTGAAAAGGAGATTTACTGGGAATTTAAGACAACAGGAAAATTTTAGAATTGACATACGAAGAAATTAATGTGGTTAATTTTATTCTATAATTGTATGGATTGTCATTTTTCTACATATTTTTCTGCTCTCGTATGCAGCACAAAAGCTCAGTATTAATTACATTTGCTGTGATCTCAGCAGCAACCATTTTGATCATGACAGGAAGATGGTATCTAACTGTCAGCTCACAGCCTGCTTTCGCTTACAGATAGAAACCAATATTTCAGGTTTTTTAGCAGTGTAAAAATTCGGTCAGGCTGTGTGAATTGATAAACCATGCCGTCACTGGGTCTTGGTGACAGGGCAAAGCTGAGGTTCAAAGCAGCAGCTGTCATGTGCTCTCAGGGGGAAGTCCAGCCTTGTTTCTTTGCCCATCTTCCTGGCTGTGGGAGTCCTTCCTTGCCCTATCCCACCAGTGACCATTGCCATGCCTTTTCTCTCCAGCCTCTCTCTTCTGCTGGATTCTCCTATGACTGCACTTCTCTCTCTTTTCAAAGTGAAATAATATTTCTCAAATTTTAAGCTGTCACCATTGCTGGAGGTGCATTTACCAAGCAGGTAAATCTTTAATCAAGGATGAAGAGGCACAGTAAGATGCGGTGGATGAAAGCAGGAGGTAGACCCCTTCAGAGCAGAAATATGGCACACCCGTAACTTTTACAGCCCAGGGAAGCTCGGGCACCGTGAGGTGCTGCAGGTTGCTGTGCCTGTACGTCCCCATTGGTGGCCCTAGGCACATGGCATGGCCAGGAATGCACTGTAGAGCCACTGCTCAGGTCAGCAGGGAGCACAGGAGCTCTCTCTCTCCTGCCACCTGTCTTCATGTTCTTACTGAATGTAGGGCAGCGAGGTCATCTCCCAGCCGGCCCATGAGCTACCCATGTAAAGCTAAAATGTGCTCACTGCCCTGTGCTGAGGAGCAGTAGTGAATTGCTGAGCACTGCCCTGATTCTGCAGGAGGAAGAGGCAGGATCTCACAGATTTTGGTGCTTTCCTCGGTGGAAGCAATAGAGCCTGCAGTGGAATGCTCATGTTCCAAAAAACTGTGCTCCTGTGCTACGTGCCAGGAGGCTCAGGACTTCAGCTCCATCCAGGGAACTAATCCAAAATGCACAGAAGAGATTGCAGCCCCTATCATAAATTCCTGGCAATTAAAAAAAAAAAAAGTTCCTTATTTGGGGACTTGGTATTATTTATTCATCTCAGCTCAAAAGTAATTTTTATGGGGAAATACTGGAGTTGAATCCTTTCTCTTTGTTACTAAACAAGCAATATCACAGAAGAGGAAGCACAAAGCAGGTTGCACAAGCAGTTAGTGCAGCAGGCAGATACCCCTGTACGAGACCGCTGTGTTGCTCTCACACACACACACACACACACACAGACATTCATCGACAGAGTCATTCCTAACAGATTACAGAATGTGTTTCTGTGTCAGCTCTTGTATTTTTAGCATTTATGTTTGCGATACTGATTTTCTATCCCGCTGTGCAGAGGAGACATTAGAAAAGCAGCAGGCTTTTGGGAACGCAGAAGTAATTCCCCGTCTTTCTTCTCATACAATACTCTGTTTTCAAAATAATAACAAACAGATATTTCTTATCTCTCAAACCTACTGTTTGGGTTTTACTGCAAATAGGTAACTTGCAGGGAAAGCTAGGACTGTATATGCTCCTCCAGACTGCAATTATTTCTTTATAATTAAAAAAAATTAACTCCCTTGCTGTTTCTCTCCTTCAGGATAATTATTTAATGTAAATGAGCTGTTCTTGCACAGACACTGCCTCTCTTTCTCGGGCTTTTCATCTCTGCCAGGGCTGATTAAAAAGCCCGTCTATGACTGAGAGCTCAGCTCATGTTTGGGAATAAAACTGAAATCTAATGTTGCAATTGCAGCAGCATAAAGGGCTCCTTTGTGCTCCTCCTCACATGTCTGAATGCTGAAACCTGGCTGCCCTGGAGGCTCACCCCCTCGTGGGTCAGGAGGCCAGGATGTGCCCCTCTCCTGTGTCAGAGTCTCTGTTGGGCACAAGCCCTACCCCACAGCACTGGGAGGGAAACCCGGTCCAGCCTGGAGCCCACCGATGTGTCTCTTATCCAGTTTTCCCATTTGAACAAGAGGCTGGGAGAGCTGTTACCTGCCTAGTTGTAAGATCTGGTTTATTTGTTTTCCTTGCCCTGATAGCAGATTAGTGTTACAAGGCAAACTGGAGAGCTGCCCTCAGGCTACATTTGGCAGACAGTTTCCAGTTTCAGGACACTTTAAACACAGAGAGTTTAGCAGTGTTTGCTAAATAGCGGAGTGCAGTTTCACAAAACCCATCCGTATTCTCTCACCGTGTTCCCTTCTGTGTATTATCCTCACTCTCACAGCGCCTCTGGGTCGCCTGTCTTGTAGGCAAGGAGCTTTCTGACTCCTGCTCTCCTTCCACAGGTCTACCGAGTTTCCTGCAGATTGCAGCAATATTGCCAGGAGCTTGTGAGAGCTGCTCTCCTTGCCCGCCTCCATCTCCATTTGGAACCTCTCCATAGGGGACAGTGCCCATGGGGAATCAGATCCCCATGACTGGGTGTGAGGAAGAGATGTAAGGGACAGTTAAGGGATGAGGATTCCTCTGAATCAAGTTCCCACAGATTTGGAGAATAACCCTTCAAGCCACTTACTTCAGAAAGCTCATCACTGGTAGTTAGATGTTGAACGATTACATTAACAAAGGGCTTTGTCCTGCTCTCATGAAGAGAGTCCTGATAATTCCAGTAGGAAAAGGGTGGACCTTAATGATATTAATTGAGTCATCGTAGAACGGTTTGTGTTGCAAGGGACCTTAAAGACCTTAAGTTCCAACCCCTCTGCTATAAAGTGCAGGGACACTTTCTACTAGACCAGGTTGCTCAGAGATCCATCCAGCCTGGCCTTGAACACTTCCAGGGATGGGGCATCCACACCTGCTCTGGGCAACCTGTTCCGGTGTCTCACCACCCTCACATAAAGAATTTCTTCCTAATATCTAATGTAAACCTGCCCACCTTCAACTTAAGGCCATCCCTCTTGTCCTCTCTCATTACAGGCCCTTGCAAAACGTCCCTCTTCAACTCTCTTGTAGCCCCCTTCGGGTTCTGGAAGGTGCAATAAGATCTCCTCGAAACCTTCTTTTCTCCAGGCTGAACAGCCCCAGCTCTCTCAGCCTGTCCTCATAAGGGAGGTGCTCCAGCCCTTTGAACAAATAATCAAATCTGATCATCGTCTTGTGAGACCCAGAGTGGCAGGAATGCAGAGGCAGAGAGAGGTAAAGGAACTTTGCCCTTGACACAACAGGAGTCAAGCCTGGGTTCATGTTTAGGGATGTTTTGCTTAAAGGAGGACTGTAGTGTTCACAGGTGACTTGTCCCATTCACCCTGACATCCTCAGTCACAGACCGGGTCTCCTGTGGACACTGTGAATGGTTGTCTGGGTACATCAACCACACGTGGGAAAGCAGCCTTATAACAAAGAGGAGCAAAAGAAAAGTATTTCCATTTCTAAATGCTCCTATGGTGGTTACTATGTAGTAACTATCAGATTTTGCAAGCAAAAAAAAAAAATCAACAATATAAGAGCTTTTCCCTGTTTTTCCAGATTTCCTTGTCACAAAACCTTCTCACTAGGAAATGAAGAGATTTTAATTCTCCTGTGCTGGATAAGGGCTGCTAAGGGAGGCTGTAACTGGAGATTTCTTTTGTGAACAAATGGATGCATTTGGGGAACATGAACAGTCCTTATGTCAGGACACTTTTACCACGGAGATGAAATTTCTGACATTATTGAATTTATTATGTGGCATACATGTGTAATTCAGTATGCATTTGAACAAAAATTAATTGTCCAGGGATCATTTGTAACCCAGTTCATCTTTGTGAGTCTCTCATGTTTTGCATAGCCTGTACTCAGGATGAACTCTAATTTGAAGAAATGAAGGTGAAACTACATTAATTACTTCAAATTGGGCCACAGATATTAAGTAATTAGTTGGTATGATGGTTCAAATTCCAAGGCCTTTAAGGACTACGGAGTTTGGAAGGGGCTTTAGTCAAATTTAGCCGTGTGTTAAGTGCTCAAAGAATAAAGTTCACTCTTTGTAATGTTGCTAGGAACATTTTCTCAAATAATTAGGCCATAGGCAGATAAACGAACAGGAACCACCCCAGTACCACGGTAGGAACGTCAGCTGAAAAATGCAATTTTGCAAAACCCTTGTTAAAATGCTAAGTGATCTTAAACGTGCCTAAAAATCAAGGCCCTCAGTGGAGTGCCTGCATGGACGTGTGCCAGCAGTGACATGTCCCTGGCAGCTGGACCCAAGCCAGCTCTGCCCCTCGGCCTGCCCAGCTACACCAGTACGATCCTGCGCTGGAGCCACTGAGGCTTCTCGTGTCCTTGTGCTAACAGCAGCTGGTGCTGCTCCCTGGAGCAGCTGGGGAGAAGGGCTATCCATTGTTGGGCCGAGGTCTTGCTGGAGAGTCTGGCCTGTGCTGGCTTTTCTCATGTTCATCCTAGGTATTTCTCCAACTAAGTATTCACTGAAGGTCCTGTGTGCTGATTAGGCTTTTGATGTCACCTGGCCAAATGGGCATGTTCGAATTGTGGAATGTATCCGTCTTCCTGGAAAGCTTTTTGTACCCATTCAAATTGGGGATGTTTCTCCTTATCCCTGGCCATCTCAGCTGTGCTCTATTTCATCAGTGAGCGTGTGTGACATGCAGTGACTCCTGACTGGCAAGGTGTGGGCTGCATATGCCAACATCGGTGGTGGCATAACTGAGACTTGCTTTTTATAGATATTCTGTAAGAATTTCATAGAACGTGAATGTCTAGTGAATATCCCTGTCAGAAAGCAAATTCACCAAATGTCTGGGGAAGAGGAGACAAAAGGAGACATAATGGAAAAAATTATTTCAGCTGCTTGCCTGAGTGAAAAATTTTGCATTTTAAAGCATCTTGTGTTTTAATTGTCTGCCTGGCTTTTGGTCTCTTTTCAGGAGATGACTAGAATTGTAGGCGCACTAGCAGATGGGGATTAACTAATTCTGTACACAGAAGAGAGTGTCACCTTCTTGCAACCTAGTCTGTCATGCTGTGAACAGTCAGGGTCCAATTTCTCAAGCTGGTAGACAAGTCAATATGCACATATGCTGTTGAGTGAGTTTCCAAAGCACCTTGGTAGGCTCACTGTCTGAATCTTCTTGGAGAAAAATCATACGTTCATAAAAAGACTTGCGTATCTATGACTCTGTTTGCAAGGACTGTCTTCTTTATGTTCTATATACAGTGGTTCTCACTTTACAGAGCCAAGTTATTGTCTAACTTAGTTTCTGCCTTGCCTCATCACCTTCCCAGACCCATCTGCCCAGAGCTCTTGCTTCACAGGAAGGGATGGGAAGGAGTGTTTTCCCCAGGGTCTCTCTGTGAGTATTCTAGATCCAAGGCCAAAAGCTAGGGGTTACCAAATCTTTTGACATGGCTCTCTGAGGCAGCGGGGGTTTTTTATTAGCTGTTTGATCATACATTTAACTTCCTTAGCTATGCCTTTATTAACAGACAAAATATGCTGTAGAAACTGTGCTAGTAACATTGTTGAAAAACTGCTGATTTTATTACATTCTCATCCCCTTTGTGCTTCTAGCATTCTTTAAATCAACCTGGGTCCAACAAGACTGCTTCTGGCGCTGTCTGTGTATAGAGAAAACGAAGATGTGTCCCTCTGTGTGCCGGGGGACAACATGTTCATCTTCAGAAGGGAGGTGCTGCAGTGGCTCAGTGCCTCAGGAGGTGCTACATCTGAGAAAGCTGCAGGAGCCATCCCTTGCCTTTTAGCATCTTCTCGGGTAGCTATGAGGTGTGTACTCAGGATGCCATTCTGAGATGTTAAACTCTTCTTCTAGGTTACGTGTGAGCATTTGCTCTTAACCTTAGTCTGTCAAGTCCCCCACAGAGCTGGTCATTTGCTTGCTAGGCACAGGAATACACCAAAAATGTCTTTGAGACTCTGGCAGGAGTCTTACTAAATGAAACTGCTCGGAAAATCCCACAACATTTTTCCATAGCTTTAAGTCCTTAGTTACCTAGCAATAGCTATTCTTCAGGTATCTCCTACGAACTCAGTGACACAAGTGCTTGATACACTGCAGCTTCCTAAGTCTTAAGATTTAGAGTATTTAATGCTCTCTTTTTATCTATGGAGGATGATACTTGGCAATCAGGGTAGGTGCTGTATATATTCATGTGTAGGGTATGCTTTGGCAGTGCCCTTCATCCATCATCTTTCCCTGATACCTGGAAATATTTGCACTTTATTTTTTCAAATTTCTGAATCGTATTAGTTAGAGCAATGGAAAAAACGCACTCTTTATTGTGATTTCTTAAAGCACTTCCTTAAAGCACTTTCCATTGAAGTAGTTTTTTCTCTTTGGTTGACTGTTTCTGTAAAAGTAGATCCGAGGTACAATTGATCAAATGAAAGCTGTTGGAAACGAGCCAGTTTGATTAATTAGTTAGCCATCTCCTAGCAATGTTTTTAATCTTACATAGTCAGTGGCAGAACAGATTGTGGCAGAACTTAATATATGTAATTATAGTCGACATAGATTGTGTTTCTTCAAACAGGCTCCTATTTAAAAATGAAGGCATGTCACAATTGATCAGGCTTCAGTCCTTCTGCACTGTGGCGTCATAAATAGACTGTTAGTATACATTCATTAAAACATCTGAGAATGCTTCACAAAATCAATTTTAATACTGTTTAGATGGCTCACTAGAAAGAACCATCCATGCAGAACCATGCAGCCATCGGTTCCGATTGATTCTCTCTCGGCTGACAAAAACAAGCTTTAATTGCTGGTAGTCCCAGGTGAAGTCAGGAACTTGCAAGTGTTCCCAAGACAGTTAATTTGAGCTGAATACTTGGTGATGGATGTTTAGCAGAGGTACTGATGTGGTCTTGTTTTGCCTATCAAGAAAAGAAACATCCCCTCATTCTCACGTTGTCTTTACTGCAAAGTTCATTATGTGTCTCCCAGCCATGATGAGGATTTAGCAGGGGAAGAAAGTGAGTGAGCTACAAAATTACAGCTGTTCCTCCCCACTCCTGTTAGCAAGCCCTAGTACTAGCTGGCATCCCTGCTTTTGCCAGTGAGCTATAGTCACCTGGATGTGCACCCCAAGAACAGAAGCGTCTGCTCCTGTTCCAGGCAACAGGCTCTGCTGCACAGAACATGGAAATAATTTATGTGCATGTAAATGAAGTTACGCACTTGAAAATCTACCAAAATAAGTGGATGTTTTTTCTTCAAAAAATACATTGTAGAGAAAAGATCAATTAATTTGGGAAATCTGTGTCTTGCATATGTAGACATATTTAGATTATCATATTCCCTTCTGGCCATATAATCTACAAGTGAGGTTTTCTGCAATAGGGTACCCTTCCTTGATTTGCAGCTTCTTCAGAAAAGTCCTTTTTTTTTTTCCCCATGTAAATAGAACCGGAGGAAGATGGCTTTTGATTTATACACAAATCAATACTCCCTTCTGACTGAACTCAGCACTGTGCTGCTGTAATTATATTCATGAATTTTGTGTAGGTGTAAGACAGGAAGCAATTATCAGCCGCAGTCATGAACGAATATAAAAGAAATCTCACTTTTCTTTGGAACCATAACATTAACGACATTCTCTATTTAATGTCAGCCCCTTTCACATGACTTCTGCTAACTGCACTGTTGTTTAGCCGAGGAAAAAGTAGTAGCAGATAGCTGTGACTAAAGAACATCTGCTTGAATTTAGGGTGCTGCAGCGTTTGGAGCTTTGACTTACTGAAGAAAACCAATGTTTTTAATTTGTATCGAAACAGGTGATGGGTTTCAGTTCAAGCATTTTCTTTTCTGAAAGCTGAAACTTAAATCCTGGCTGTAATTCATTCCTTAGTGATTCTCTGCAGTGGCAGGTGTTGCAGAAGCATTTAAGGGAAGTGTCATCAAGGCAGTTTCACTGGGAAAAGGCGTAAATAAGGATGATCTGAATCATTTTAATTGCCAGCACTCAGTCACCAGTGGGCTCTGGAGGGGTATCATTGTAACACAGGCATCGTAAATGTAAAAAAACCTGTCACCGAAACACTAATACATGATTTTTGACATTGAAATGCATCAGTCAGCAGGAGGCATTTGAGTGTGCTCAGCTGAAGTGCTCACTTTGTCCCCAAGGTGTATCCACCCACAAGCTCTATCCTTACCTCTCTCTGCTCAGCCACAGCTACTCACGCAACAAGGACTAGCAAAGACCGTCTTGAGGACTAGGAAAAATGGTGTTGGCTGCTGAAAGGATGAAGAGCCATCAGGGGAGGTTTGGGGGAGCACTGCTCCCTTTGAGCTCCTGTCTGGAAAACAGGAGGAGAGAAAACTGGGTTATTCAGGCAGATGGTATCCGCCCTCAAGCTGCGGAGGGTTTGTACAGAAACTCAGGGAGTTTTCTGTAATGGCGAAGTCAGGGTCCCAGTGTTGCAGGAATCAGGGCTCACCTGCTACTTCTGAAGTGCTGGTGTAAGGTCACGGTATGGTCACAGTCCCAGAGCTGTGCCGGGCCAGGGCATAAAATACCTTAGGCATCAGTGAGAGATCCGTCTGGGTTCAGGGGCTCTCGGAGTTCATTGAACTGATTTGCCCCTTCTCTCGTTTGGCAAAGCACTTTCACAATGAATTTTATCGCAGACTTTGTATCACATCACACTTACTGTATCACAGATTGAAGAGCTTCTATTTATGACTGTGTGCTGCTTCCACCTCTTAGAGGGCCACTTCCAACTAGCTTTAAAGTTGATGTGCCTGAAGTGGGATATTGTTCTTAATGATAGTAATTAACCTCTGAATTGCTGACTTCACCCTTGGTTATTCCTTTCTGCCAATGCATTTTTGCGTGTGGGCAATCGATTATCGATAGAAAATGGAGACCTGTTAGTCCATGTACTTGCATGTGCTGCATAGCTCATTTAGGGTGCAAGGCTAAGTACATGCATGCCCTAAGGATACATTAGCTTTTTTCCCACTTGAACAGACATTTTTTGCATTATAATCCCAATTCCACATTTAGCTGTCAAAGCAGATTGTTAAAGCCTTTATTATAATCTTTATTGTAATAATAACCATAATATTCACAGATTTCCCTAAAAGAACGCTGTTGAAAACCTGATAATTTATTAAGGGCTTAAAAGAATGCTCAGAAGGTCAACTTCTCCCCCTTTTATAAAGTAATAGTTGGGAAGGGAGGGCTGATCTCTGTAGCAGGTACTTTAATGTATTCTGCAGAGACGTTATGTATATGCCCGTGCCTAAGGGACAGATAAAACTTACCCTGAAGTCAGTGAGTGGCAGCCTGAACCTCAGAGGTCACCAGTACTGCAGCTCTCACTGGAGTGCCCCATGATACGTGCATGTTCAGATCAGGTGTGTGCTTGTGCGTGCGCTGACGTTGCCATTAAATTTTACAAAATACATGATGTGGAACTTGTGCTGAGGATGTGGCCTGATGCTGGCAGAAGGGTCTGCAGCTGACACTTGTACTAACATAAAGCTCCCTCAAACAAAGTTAACAGGCTGAATTGCTTTGAGGACAGACACATGAAAATGGTGAGTTTGCGTTGTCTCGGTGCTTGGCATCCTGCAGTTAGACTGAGAATGCTGTCAATGTGCCACGAAGCCAAGAACAGAATGACCGTGATCTTCAGCTTTCCTAAGCCCCACAGGAGCTGAGCTGGCCTTGGGATAGTAGAAGTGGTAATTGCTTTAAACTAAAAGAGGGTTGATTTAAGTTGGATAAAAGGAAGAGGTTTTTTACAATGAGGAACAGGAACCTGGAACAGGTCGCCCAGAGAGGTGATAGATGTTTCATCCCCGGTAACATTCAGGTTGGATGGGGCTCTGAGCAACCTGGTCTAGTTGGAGATATCCTTGGTCACTGCAAGGGGAGTTGGACTAGACGGCCTTTAAAGTCCCTTCCAACACAATCTGTGTGCTTCTATGATTCTATGGGTACACACATGGAGTGTGATGAGGAGGCACTCTTTGCTCTACCAGCAGATTCACAGCGGCTGGGCTGATTGGCACTGCTGAGATAAATAAAACGCTGCTGAATCCAGATCAGTCAGTCTGTTAGCATAGTAAAACACCTGGGGACTGTGCTGCTTTCACTGGGTTTGAGCATAGCAGAGCCCATGGCTGGGAATCGCTTTGAGTAGATGCTGACAGATGCTTCATCTTGCGGTGGATTCCAAAACAACCAGCATCTATTCCCACTCCCCCCACAGAGTAAGCAGCAGCAATAAAAAAAATAAATACACAAGGAGATAGGATGCCCTTCTGTGAGAGCTATTCCCCTCTCTGCCCCTCTTTTGGCTAGCTGGGCTATTTGCCTTTTTGTATTTTGGTTTTACTCTGCTGGTGGGAATGTACATTCCTTGTGATTTCAAACAGCTGGATTCTGTATTTGAGAGCTCAATCTCCCAAAGTTCAATCTAGATTTATGCAAAATTTACATAAACATGAACACAAATAAATAAATAAATACAAAAGCTTTTAAGTACATCCCCTCGCTTCCCATCCCTTCTCATTGGAGAGGGTTTCTGGGTATCCCAGATTAACTACTGAAAGGCCAGAAAAGCTTCAATGCGGCAGTGTTTAATTTCTGGGAAAGATCCCAA
Organism: Mohoua ochrocephala; assembly: GCA_013398855.1. Classification (NCBI taxonomy): domain Eukaryota; kingdom Metazoa; phylum Chordata; class Aves; order Passeriformes; family Acanthizidae; genus Mohoua; species Mohoua ochrocephala. The sequence goes on along the minus strand of VZTA01002456.1, from coordinate 198,263 downwards.
CAGCTGGACTCTTCTCTGTGGGATACTGTGCCTGGCTTTGGAAAGAGCCCTTGGCATTAGGGTCCAAAGGAGGACGGGCAGTAGTGTGTGGGCGTGAGATGTGCACATGCACAAACACAGAGGGATGTATCAGCTTATGATTGCACAGCCTAACAACCAGGGGTTTGCTGGTGGGGATTTTACTTCTATCTTTTGGGAAGGGGGAGGGGAAAGTACATATTTCTCCCCCTCACCCTTTCATCATTCATTGCAATCTCAAGCTTCCTGTATTTGAGTAAATAATGTTATCATCTGTTTCCAGAAATGGTTTGGGACAAATTCTTCTTAGAAGTCCTTCCCACGCAGTTATATTTTGGTGTCCTTTATTTCCCAGGCAGGCAGTGAGACCTCATGGTTAAGCTATATCAGTTTCCCCTCCCCACCCGTCAGCTGTCTCCTACCCTGCGATGGGACCACCTAACGCGATGTGCTGTAACTGCTGGCGGAATAACCAGCAGCAGAGTTTGCCATGCCATAGTTAGGAGGACGCGGGTTTTCACTGACAAAGCGGGCTTTGAAAATTGAAAACAGCAGCTAATATTTATGTAGCATTTATTAGCATAAAAGCCCTCAGAATCTGTTTTTAAGTTGGCTCTCTGAGATATACGGAGAGGCATACACATACCAGGAGCCTGACGATTTTGCGTGACACCTCATGAGAAGCCACAACTCACTCAAGCTGTTTTGCTGGGATGAGAGGCTGCTGTCTCCGGAGGGCAAGCCTCCTCCCATCCTTCTAAACACAGGTGCCTTGCAAAGGTCTGGCTTGGTGTCTGCAAAGCCTGGCTGACCAGGGGAGGAGCCTAAACTCCATCCCGAAGGGTGTAATTGTAGCAAAAAGATCACTGTGAGTCAAGCGAATGATTCACCTGGCCTCACCTGCAGTTGCTGCCCTGGGGAGCAAGGCTGACTGCCTCCTTGGGCAGACTGTGGCACGAGGGCTGGAGCCACCTCACCCACTCTTGCAATATGAAAGATAGGCATCAGCTCTGGCCAGGACAAGTGCGAAACAGGCTCATGTCAGAGGCCAAAGAGTAGCTTCTCCTTACAGTCGTTAGAATGGGCCACCAATCTACAAGCCATTCACGCCTCTGCCACTTCTAGCTGCTGGGCTGTGGCCCACCCTCCCAGACAGGATTTTTACCTCTTAGAATCAAAGAATCATAGAATCGTTTAGGTTGGAAAAGACCTCTAAGATCATCGAGTCCAACAGGTAACCCAGCACTGCCAAGTCCGCCAGTAAACCATGTCCCCAGGTACCACATTTACATGTCTTTTAAATATTTCCGAGAATAAGGACTGAACTACTTCCCTGGGAAGCCTGTTCCAATACTTAACAGCCCTTTCTGTGATGAAATTTTTCCTAATATCCAATCTAAACCTCCCCTGGTGCAGCTTGAGGCTGGAGAAGACACTGACGCCCAACTCGCTACAATCTCCTTTCCTCCTAGGTGTTTCCTCCTTATTATAGCCACAAGGAGATGTGCTTAAGGCCTTAGCTTCATAATGATGAATAACAGACACGGGCCATGGATGAGCAAAGCTCCATGGTTGAGAGTGTAGGGCAGAGGGTCATGAGATGCCACACCTCACACTCATCGTCCTTTGGAAGTCATGAAGAGTTGTGTTTGGAGATCTGGCCTTGGCTGCTTCAGCTGAAAGTGTTTATGGAAGCTCCTATTAACAGTGAGCTCTGTAATATGTCTTTAATGACCATAATTATAATAATTAACAAGGTTACAGGTGATCCTAGGCTCGTGTCTGCACAAATTGCAGGTGCATTGGGGATAGCTAAAATACTAAGACTACATGAGCACAGCACTCCTTGGACGGTCAGTGTGTGGGTTGGCACAGCAGTGAGAGGGAGAAGAGCCTTCAAGAGAGGAACAATATTATGAATTTCTTTTTGTTAGTTTTTGCTAAAAAATAACCTAAAAGGGCAGCTGACAAATTGATGAACTGATGCTGTGAGTGTGGCTTAGGAAGGACCCTTGGGCTTGTTTTGTGGCAGGATGTTTTACCACATAAAGGAACAGCTTCTCTGCTGTTCAGTGCCATGTTTCCTAGCCAGCAAGTCAGAACAGAAGGAGGAAGTCTTGGACAAGGGACATCTCTGCCGACTTGAATCTCTGCTTTTGATGAGGATTTTGCCTCAATTGGCCATGTGTCAGATCTCCAATGAAAGAGTCCCTCTGGTCTCATCCAGATGGCAGGCTCAGGTTCTGCAGCTCTGCCCTCCCAAGGTGTTTCAGCCGCAAGCTGTACGAGATGTATGGGAATAACTGCAAACAAAAGCAACTTGCTCTTATATTCTCTCTTTCCTGCCCGTTTGCAATTTTGATTGGATGGCAGCGCCTAGAGAAATCAACTCAGCCTCTGTGAGGGATGGTAAGCCTCAGAATAGGGCATAAAACCAGCTGATATTTTAAGACAGATGATTAAAATAGACATCTGCAGGGCTCAAAGAGTACAGCTGCTAAATGCAGCTTTGAGAGTTGAATCAGCAGATTCAGGTACAGCCGCTGTCCTAATGCACTTCAGCTCTCCATGTTATTTTGGTGCACATATGGTAATGTACATTGAGATGGCGTACCGGGCCTCACCCAAATTACACTATTGATCGCAGTATAGCCGGTGCTCCTTTAAATATAGAGGCTGGTGTCGTGTGACAGGGGTCTGTTATGCTTTATTTTCACATTTCAGAGGAGCCAAAGACATGTAGTGCATCCCAGAGTACCCTTTCTCTGTCTGCTCAGCCCCCTGCAAAGGAGACACTTATCCTGCCATGGTGGTAGTTTAAATCTTACTAAACTGTATTTTTCAAGAGAGGAAGAAAGCAAAGATTTGAAACCTGATGGGAAATGTTAAGGGGAAGTAGCGTATGAAGGGGTGTTGTTAGCCGAGAGGGCTCCTTTCATATTTCGAGATTCTTGCACCGTGAAAGAAAAGCAGAGCCCTCAGTAATGTTCAGGACCAGATACTGCATCCACAGATGCATCGACAGAGAGACAAATCCTATGGATTATCCCAACACTCTTGACAGAGGAGAGGATAATTACTTCTAATTCCTTTGGAGAGCTGCAGTGGGTTCATACTGGGGGTTCCCTGGGAGCACTTGAGTTGGGGATGCGGTGTAACACTCTGTGGAATCACTGGACTTCCATCCCTTTGCTCTTTGTCCTGCCCAGAATGGTTGTGGTGGCAGGTAAAAGAGGGACTTAAAACACAGTAATGTCGCCCCACAGAATTGCCTCCCTAGTCCATTATCCAGGAGGAAGTCTCTGCGCTGAGAGCCTCGTGCTTTGACCTGCATTGTGGCAAGGTAAAATACGCTCCTGTAAAGAACCATCTCGATTAGCTGGCTCAAAGAAGCCGTGTGTATCCTTTGTAAACCATGCTATTAGCCTTCCTTTTAGAGTGGAGCTGACTCCCTGGGGTTGGTCCTGTCTGAAATAGGTAGTTATTCAATACACTAGAAAGTGATTATCCTATAATTAAAGTAATTTCAGGTTGTACAGTTACTGACCTCTGCCTGGACACTTGAGGGGCAATGGCCTGCCTGTGGGCTGGCTGAAGATTTGTCCTGTGGACACAGCTGAACCCATTTTTAACCATCCACCATGGGTGTTGCTCTCAGCATAGCCACAGCTGCTGCAGGGACTCGGACGCCTTCCTGGCTTTTTTCATTCCTGGGAGAAAAAGCCATGCAGCAGTGACCACTGGCAAGTTCCTGGGCTGGGTAGCCAGAAGCTCAGCCCAGAGTACCTGTTGTCAGCAGGTGCCTTTTGTTTCATCGAGGGCACAACATTTCCTTGTTGACATTTTGGGTTGTATTCTGGCCTCTCTTTAATATTCAGGCCTGCTAAGGACTGGTGGGAATTGGGAATTTCCTCCTAAAATAGTCTAGGCTTTGGAACTGGACTGTCTGGTGTCAGTTGTGTTTGCTTTGGTTTGGAGACCTCTGCCCACCGGGTGGCTGCTCCCATGGTTTGCTGATTCCATTAGATACAAATGCTTGGGGCAGGGACACCACCCCTGGTGGCTTGGGGGCAGACCAGTGGGCACCAGTGTGCAATGGGGATGCAGCAAAAGGAGCACCAGTGGGTAGGAAACCCAGGGGCCTGGGCTAAGCAGAAGCACTTCCCGGGGCATAACGAGTCTTGGGAGATGTCTCCCTACAGCCTTGCACAACCTGGCTTTCTGTGCCATGTGCTAGAGGCAGCCTCTTCCCATCATTCTGTCACCTTTTGAACACTAACATTTGATATTCAGCCTTGAACCTTCATTTTACCTGCCTTATTTTTGAATTCTTTCTGTTTTTTGTTTGGAAACAAGTTTTCTGTTACAGTTTCAGTGATGTAGGATTCAAGGCACTGTTGAACTGCTGTAACAAATTCTTATTTTTCCTCCCACCCCTTTTTTACCCTTTTTAGGATCTCTTGCCTTTAGCCCAGTGAGTATTAACTAGGAATCTTGATATAATTGTGCCTATTTCTGTAAACAATTTTGAACAAAAGGGAATGGTATCCAGTGTTGCGGTTTTATCAGAACATGGATTTCTAAATATTTACTAAATTAGCAAACTAGCCAAAAAAGAAAAAAGCTCCCCAAGAGAGGCTGGCAGCAATATTAGCTAGTGCTAAGTGTTTTGCTGGAGCAAACGCACTCCATGTCCTTGGGGATATTTAGTGACTGCAGCAGGATCTGACAAATGGTGATGTCAGAGGAATCCCCATTTTATATCGCTTAGTGCCAAAAACCAACTCAAGGACAGGGTTGGGATCGTGCTCCTGCAGAAGTAAGGTTTTGTTGCAGAGAGTATTCTACAATGAATGTTACTTCATGAAGTAACTTCACTGAAGTCACTTCACGCCTCTAAAATTCACTCTTCTTCGCAGAGGGTAGGCTGGTACCTGCTCGGCATTGTTGAGACAGGAAGGCAAAGGAAGCCACAGGGTAGTGTGGGAGCGCTGCCAGCCTGGCTGATAGAGCCTTGCAGTGACCATCAGATCACTGCTTCCTTTCTCTAAAATCCTTATGTTTTCCTAAATTATTACCTTCTACACCCGAAGTTTTGTGTAAAATTGAAAAGGGATGAGCTCACAGTAACTGAAATCACAGTAGCAAAAGAAATTCCCGGGAGTGAAAGTGAAAACTAAAATAATGGTAAATCCAGCCTGGAACAAAAGTCAATTTTATAGCAATCCAAAGGGAGACAGAGTGACACAATTTGATCAAAGTGAAGTAATTAATCAGCAGCATGGATGGAAACTACAGGGAAAAGCTAATGCTACACACACACAGCCTCCCCACTCCCTTCCTTCTTCCTGATTCCCTAAAAGGAATGTCCATCCTGGTCCCATCCCAGGGCTGCCCAGTGGAAGACAAGGCTCAGGGTCATGGCTCATGGTGGGAATTAGCTGTTCCTTGATGTTTCTGTTGTACTGTGGCAGGGGGGAAAGGAGCTCACACCTTCCTTCCGACTGATTTAGAAGACACCTGATCTTGGGGCTTATTGCTTGAGGAAGAAAAAATTCAGGGGGAACTTTTGGACCCTGAAGTGAACTCTGTGTCTGCCCATTCCCATTAGTCAGTGATGATACCTGTTTCATAATACTAGTATCCCATGGCATTGCAACATGCTGGGAAAAATCTGACTATGATTTGCCACCTATAGAGCACCCAATATTAAAAGTTGTTCTGCCCCTGTTGCCTCTATTTAATTGCAGCTATCACCATAAAACCCAAAAAAACCCCACAACAACAGCAAAAAACTGGGAGTAAAATCCTGCTTTACAAAGGTCCTGAGAGCTGTAGGAGTAACAGTCACGTTTCCTGGAAATCTGTGGCCATCTCAGGGGAAATTGGTTCATGTCAGGATCTTGCAATAGAATGAACTGTGAAATTTTGCAGAGTGACTCTACATTTGGTCCTTGGATCCGTCTTGTGCCCTGGCTCTGGCCCCACTCTGGTACTAGGCTGCCTGGGGTTTATGGGACTTGGTTCCTTGAGTTCATGGGCGAGGGCTGATGACTTTGTAGCTTGCTCAGGACAGTGACCTTGGAGAAGTGTTGTTGCAGTAGCAAAGCTGGAGGGATGTGTACACAACACAGTCATTAGCAACAAAACCTAATCAAGGTCTACAATGACCATCTGTACAGGGAGAGGATATTTAATTTCCTCCCTCAGCATCTCTTTTCCATTTCATCATGTGTCTGTGGTTTAGACCACAGTTGTGCTTGGAAAACATAGGAAAATATGGCTAGGTGGTTCAACCAGATTGATATAGTCCCTTGAGAAATAACCACCGAAAAGGCAGCCACGGTGATGGTGGCTGCATTCTCAGTCCAGGCTAGATGAGTCAATCCTTACCTACCCCCAGCACACCCCAAACCTGCAGAGACAACCCGTGTATCTGTTTCTGAGACCCATTTTGCCTCTGAACAGCCCTTCCTATGTCAGTGAAGTCAACCCTGAAATTATCCTCCTCAACACTTTTGCTATTCCCCTCTTGGCTTGATTCCTTCTCTTTTTCCCAGGAGCTGAGCTTACCAGTGACCTAAAATGAACTTTACCTACAGCATTATCTCACTTCCTAATCAACAGTAACCAGCACCACGATATCCTGACAGATCCTGCAGACAGACTCTCCTGCTGGGGACAGCCCCTGCTCTCGCACCGGCTGCGTTGCAGCTCCTTTCTGCAGAGAGAAAATGCAAAGCTGCCAGCAGAACCCAAATTTAAAGCGGAGGTGCCAAGAGATAGAGTGCTATGGGGAGGAAAATGAAATATTGCTTGCCTCTGCCTTTGCACAGCTGCTGTTTTCTAGGATGTGTTGACTTAGGAAAGTCTTTCTTTGTGTAGTCCTCTTTCAGATGTTGCTTAAGTGCAAATATGGGCTGTTAGTTCAAATTTAGTAACAATCAGGATTGATGGAAAATCTCATAGTAGGATGTGACAAAGAAATTCAATTACATACATACACTTGATTTCTATGCTAATAAGACTTACAGTAGTGCTGAAGAAACTGCATTCTTGGCTACAGTGGCAGCTGGGTTTTGTCACTGAATACTGTGTTGGCAGCATACTAATGACTCATTTCTGACTGCCGACAGCTTCTCAAGTGACTTTGTACAGTGATTTAAAGCCTGGTGCCAAGCCCGCGGGAGTCATTGCGCCAGTCCTGGGACCTCTTTGAAGTCGGTGGAAATTATGCTGGGGAGTGCAACAGGGTCAGGCTTTGGGTTAGCAAGCACTGCAATCAACTTCAGCAAAGCTGGGATCAGGCAGATAACCTGAATTTGCTTTCTTACCTGAGAGGTGGTGCTTTCTTACCTGAGGTGGTACGAATAGGCTGCATTCGTGTTGGCAGCTGGGTTGAAAATGGTGAATGTTTTGGGGGTTTTTTTTGGAGCAGGAAAGGGGAAATTAAGTTACAAGTAGTGAATTTGCCTGTAAATTTCAGAGAACATCTCTTCCTTCCAAGATGATGTGAAGATGGTGGCATGGGCAACCACAGAGTCCTCCCCACCTTGAACTTGCCATTTATCCAGCCTGTGAGGGGTGTGCAAGTGTGGCAGGGTGGAAGTGAGATGGGAGTAGTCACTTAAATGTTACTTCTGTGCTCAGGGAGTTGCTATTTGTATAGGGGCTGGAGAGAAGGTAAGTAGCAACTGCAGCTTGGTTGGGTTTTCCCTGCTGGCCCTTTCCCAGGCAGAATTATGGCAATGCCTCCATCCTTTCAATACTCACAGTTGAAAACTGCATGTTCTCATCCTCTACAGGACAAAATGGAGCCCTGATATGAATAAGTTCAACTCTCTGGAAGCCAGCTTGCACCTCAAAGGGATGGCAACGTGAGACTGGAGCAAGATATTCCAGTCAAATATGAATGTGTCTTTTATTTAAAGGTTAATTAATACACCATCCTAAGTCTGTGTCCAGCTGTCTTGGTGATACAAAGCAGCAATAACAAAATGAGGCCAGCACCACTCACAATCCTAAGTCGTGTGTGGTTTGAAGGATACACCTCCGTAGACGCCTTTTCTTGGAATACTCCTCGTACATCTCCATTAGAGGGAAGAGAAATACAGGTGTAAATGTCTGTGAGGCAGTGGGCAGCTCGTGTTCTCTTACACTTTCAAAAGGAATTGGATTTTGGGTCCCAGAAGCTGAGAGTTTAGTAATAATGGGAACCTTGATGGTGTATTTTTATACCATAGCGTGGATATTCATTCTCTTGCTTGAGAACTCTAGGAAAAAAACTCCAAAACATATTTATTTCCCACAGGTACATATACTGAGAAGTAATTTATTGAAAACTCGGACAGTTTTTTTGCATGATACATTGGAGGCTTACTGCTAATTGTTGCATTTGATTTCCACCTGGCATAAATACAGCAACCTGGTGACTCCCAGAGCTGAGCTGCTGCAAACTAGTGGGCAGCCTGGCCCAGTGGGATCTGTGCCTGGGATACACCTTGTGTCTCTAGCATGGTTTGTCTTGCATTAGTTACTGAGCTGTACTGGGGCTGGATCTCACCCGTACCTTGGCTAAGGTAAATCATGCGTTGGTGTAGAAGATAACTGCATGGTGGCCCCCAGTTTGCAAGGTGTCTATGAAATCAGGTGTGTCTCTGGAAGTCTCTCACCCCCCCAGCGCAGCTCCCAGCTGCTCCAGTTTGCCAGTGTATCCCTCTGCGTGCCAGCAAAGAGAGACACCTGGCTCTCAGAGGGCGCGGGTGGGGTTGTGAAAACAACCTGGTCCCCGTGGGGATCTCGGAATAGCCTCACTCCACGTAGGAGCTAAGTGCAAAGCAATTTTGGAGGGACCAGTCGGCACAGATCAAAGCTGTGCCTGGGAGCACCGTGTGCCATCTGCTTCCGCTGGGGCTGCGGCATCAGCTGCCCGGGAGAAAGCGTCGGCACTCATGTTCCAGGCAAACAGAGGCTTTTGTTTCCAAGAGCAAATAACCTTATCTTGGGGAAACTCTTTCATACAGTTGTTTGAATCAAAGAGGAAGTCTGTGGTATTTTAGTTTGCTATTGAAATGAGCTCTTGGCTGTTTTTGCAGATGCTCAATGCATCAGTGAAAACTGGAAACTTGACATTTTTTAAAAAAGAAATTTTCCACTAGGTTCAAGCTGTTCCATTCTATTTACCTGCTTGTAATTGTGTGTGCTTACATTGTGCTCCCTCTCAGAATACACGTAGAATTATATTGGTGTGTGTATACCTGTATATACACACACACAGCTAATCATCCTTCCCGGTAGACAGACCTGCAGTATTTACTCCCTTACATTAAAGCTAGTCACATAGGAAATCCGTAGGCGCAGAACATCTCTACAGGTTCATCACTCATGCTGAGAAAGGAAACAAAGGGAAGGGAGAAGGCAAAAGGAAGAAAAAAAAAAACCAACCCAGAAATTTCTGCATTAAATTTGTTGCCTTCGACAAAAGGTGCCAGTGCTGCAAGGCTGACTCAGAGGAGAGCTGCAGAAGCCAAGGCCTTGGCTCAGAGCAGATCATCAAGGCGAGGAGGCAAGATGAGTCTAGTACTACAGCAAGAATCGGGTTCCCTAGAACCACAGGGGTGCCTCCTGGGGAGACCTAGGGGAAAGGGAAATAAATTTTACATGTTGGAGGGGCGAAATTTCCAAGAAATGGTTTTCCTTCTCCTCACCCCTGCAGAAAGGTGGCTTTGTACCTTCCCCAGCTCATGCCATAGACTAAAAGCTACCACTAAAGCCACAGAAGATGTGATTAGATGTGGCAGAGGTGTTGATGATTTGTACAGCTTGAAAAGTGTGGTGCAGAGCTTTAAGGAGTAAAACTAAACCCAGAAAATAACAGAAGATTCATGGGTTTTTTAATTCCTTGGAGCTTCCCAGTGGATTCTTTTGAATTTTGCCTTCATTAGCTTACAAGACTCGTTTTCCATTAACCAGAGTCAAAACTGTTGCACGATACAGGCTCAGAAATCTAGTCCCACTGGTCCATGTTTGTGGTGTTTTTACATCTCACTAGAATACGAAAATGCCTTCGCTTCTGGTGTTTCTCTGCAGAAAGCTTTGGGAGTGATTACAATCCAACAGCAATTGTTCTTCCTTCTCCAACACATCTGGAGATCAGTCATGCCATCTAAGCACCTGTATTCCACAAAACCAGCAATAAAATCATGGCATCTCAATCTGAACATTACTATTTTAGGGCAGGGCTGGTTTGCTCAATGCTTCTGTTGTGCACCTCTGTCGTAAACTGCTGATGGCTGTGCCAGATAAACCCATCAGACATTAAATTTTTCTGGCTGTCTGTGTGAAGCTGATTTTTCATTCCAAACTTGCTGCCAAAGTAGTTCTACTGCTTCCCAAAATGGGGCCAGAGAGGAATGTATTATTTCACCTGTGTTAAGACATCCTGGCAGAACTGCGTACTTGTGCAGGCAAAGCACACGGAGACACAACATCGGCCTCACCAAAACACCCAGGGAGTCACACTGGTGTCTGGCACTTCAGGGTCCTTTTTACTGCTGGCAAGTGCCACAGGAGCCCAGACACGTGCCAGCACAAAGCAACTCACCCCCAACTCTGAGTACAAGTGAGAGGACATCAAACGCTGCTGCCAGCTCTCCTGTTGGATCAAGTGGCAGAGATCCCTTCTTTTGAGCTCTCGACTCCCCCTTGGAATGTGTCCCTGGAACCACACACAGTACAGTTCATGTCCTGGGGGGCCTGGATTCCTGTTTTTTGACCCCAGAAAACGACAAGTGGTTGTGTTTTAAGAGTGCCAGGCTTGCAAACCCAGGGTAGCCTTGCTGCAGCCTCCTGTGACACTCTGATACAGCCTTTAATTACATGGTCTAGCAGTGTTTTCCCCCCACAGAACTCCTGTGTCTTTCAGGGCTTGGGATGGCTGCTGCTTTTCTAATGAGCATCTGTTCAATATTTGGTTTTCTCCTCCTTTCGCAGCGTGTGGTTCTAGGGACCATTATTCAAACCCTGCTATGAATAAAAAATTATTCATTTGTTTGTAAGCTTTTCTTTTCTCAATGCTCCTTGTTTAACACCTCTGTGCTTCACAAATGTAATTTTGCAAGCCTCAGGTGAGGGGGGAGAAAGGAAAAACAAGGAGTAAGGCAGAAGAAGCCATTCCACTAAAGTGAGGGGATTTTACTTCAGATGCATAACTTGCAAAGTAAATGCACAAATAAATTTAAACATTTAGATGTTTATTTGATGAAAAGATGAGGGACAGCAGGCAGCAGGGTCCACGTGCTGGCAGCAGGGGGGCTGCATGCAGCTGCAGTGCTGGCGAGTAAGCAGGGCTGCACAGCCCCTGCCCTTCCTGCTGCGAGGTAATGACGGGTGGTTTCCAACTCCCTTTACCTGCTCTCTTCCACTCATAAACCTGTCAGGCTTTAGCCAATTCCAAATCTTCACAAGGGTGACAAGGAAGGAGGTGACAACCGTAATACATTCAGTAATTTATGGCTGCCCTTTCAGTGCATGCCAATGAAGTCAGTGGTATTTGGAGCTGTGTGCTGGGAAAACTTGGATTAGTCTGTTCAAAACAGGCTGTCTAACCCAATCTACTCATTGTCAACAAGCTTTAAAATTAAAAAATTCTCACAGTTCCCAAAACCGAATTGGAAGTAGTTTGATTTATTTTTGGCTGAGGTCCAAGGAGTGTTTGAAAGGTGGATCTGCAGAGAGTGATACTGACTGCCTGCAGATGACTGCTGTGCCAGTTAACCTCCTGAAGGTAGATCGGGTCACCGGCAGTAGCTGGCAGTCACTTAATATGATTATGACTTAGCTCTGGTTTTCAGAGTATCTTCAGACAAAGCAAATACATGTTGATTCAAGCAAGTTTGCAGTAGGAGGCTGCAGACACACAGGTCTTCATATACTCACTCTTTTGGTTTTTGTGGATAAGATTTGCCTTTAGGAATTCCAGGTTCCCGAAACCGTGGGAAAGTCTAGAATGAGAAAGACTTACCTTGGTGGAGGAAGACCAAGACAGGGAACATTTAAACTAACTGGACACAGAGAAGTCTATGGAACCTGACAGAGGAAGCCAGAGCTGACAATGTCCTTGTGAGGCCACTCTTAATTGTCTTTGGAGGGTCACATCAACTGGGGGAGTTACTGACAATCATAATATAGCAGATGTCCTGCTTTCTTCGAGAAGGTAAAGAAGGAGGATGCAGGGAATTACAGGCCTCGCCTTGATCTCTGGGACGGTGATGCAGCAAATCATTCTGGGAACCGTTTCTAAATGCGTGGAGGATGAGAAGGTGACTAGGAGCAGTGAGCATGGATTCACAAAGTGAAGATCACGTCTGACCATCCCAGTAGCCTTCTGCAGAGCATTGGCTGGCTCGGAGCATGAGCAGGGAGCAGGACGTTGTTTATCTTGACTTCAGCAAGACTTTCAACACTGCCTTCAGTGATGAAGCACAGGCTATAGAGAAAGATGAAGGAGTGGGACTAGACTGTCTGCAGAGATTAGTTCTAGCCTCAGCTATTCCATGATTCCAAAACAGGACCAGGCTTTAGTCTCCCAGCTTAATACAAGTGATTAAATTTGCTTTTCAGCAAGCACATCCTGAATGCATCCAGGACAGCTGGATGAGTTGCCTCAGGTATCACTCAGGTGTTGTTTTGCTCCGAGAAGAGAATTTTGCCCTTGATGAAAATGATGATAAAACCTTAAGTGAAAATGAGGGTGGATAACACCATGGGTCATTGTCAGAGCAGTCTTCTCCCACGTCCAGACCTAGCAGCTGCCTTTCAGGTCTGTTATCCCCTCTGATGAGCCAGGGTGGTGTTTGCACGAGGGCACCCTCCAGCCAACTCCCTTAGGAGCCAGTACAGCACAAAGCTGCTTGTACCTCTGTGCTTCTTGATGAATGCTGACAGGCTACACCCAGCCTGGGATCTGGGTCAACACTAACGTCTCTCCATGGGCCATGCAGTACTCCAGGTGAGTTCAGGAGAGTTGTTTACCTGGCTCAGGGGAGGCTGAGGGGCTTCCTGCACCCAGCAGAGGGTAAAAGGCACCAGCACATCCCCCCATGACATGGCCTGCAGCAGCAGGGAAGCTGCTTGCTCGAGGCATCTTCCCCTGGGACTGAATTTCACTCACAATCCGTCAAGTGAAGACACACGAGGTGAGATTAGAAAATCGCTGCAGAGAAATGGAAACCCCAGCTGGAGCTGGGAGGCGAAGGTCTGACCGGATATCGGCACCCCGGCGGCGAGCCTTGGCTTCGTTCCCCAGCAGTGATAGACAGAGAGATGCGAGCAGGAGCTTCACAGGATGATGGTTACTATGGCTACCCCCACACCGTCCATCCAGGCATGCATCTGCTTGGCTCCCAGCACTGGAAAGATAGACTGCTGCTTTTGAAAGCTGATGATAATTTATCCTTGCTGGCTGGACAGAGATGATATCCTCCTCTGGGATCAATTTTGCCCAGCATTTTTTAAGCTATGAAAACCACTCTAACAGCAAAGTCATGTTGACAAAGAGGGTGTTGTTTCCTTTCAATAGTTGTGTTATTGTTACCAGATAAGGGGTACAGTGATAATGGAGAGGTACCAGTATGTCCCCAGCACACTGAAACACCCATCATCTTCAGTGGGAATTTAACCCTTCAGATTTACTGCGGAAATTGTGTGCTCCAGCCAGCATGCCATGGTGGTTTGACACATTCAGAGAGCAGGAAACGGAAGCTGGAAATGCAGAAACTGCTGTCTCTAGTTATTTGTTCCTGAGCCTTTTGGGTGGCCACGTACACAAATCAGAGGATAAACATATAGATATTATGTCATAGACTGGGTAAAAGTGAATTACTTGCTGCTCTGCATGTAGTTGTTTAGGAGTTCTGCTGGCAGAATTAATGCATGGGGAAAAGTGCCACATACTGTGAAAGACAATATCAAGCACTGATTTTGCAATAGATTTTTTAGAAAAGCTGTGCTAGGAAAATCTTTTGAAAAATGTTTGTTTAAATTTAACAAATCAAAAAATAATTTCTTCAGTGGAGGGAGGATCAGACAGAATTTTCATATCTTTGCACTGCAATGATCCTCAGTGTGAAGATGGTCTTTCATTTAGAAACTGGTCTAGGGTGACAAAAATTCTACCAAATGTCAATTCGCTTGCTGTTGCAGTTTCTTAGTTCTCATCATTCAGTACTACTGTGACTGTCCCATTAAATGTTTTGTGTGGGTATTCCTCTTTGGAAAAGTCCTGCAAGAGCAGAATTCCTGAGAGACTCGCAGTTGACATCTGTGAGCTACAAGGGACTACGCTGTGCTATGCAGGTAAATATGAAAAGCACAAACACATGTACAGTGCAGGTTTATTGCATGCATATCTTACACGTCCTTTTGAGCTGGGTGCCTTGAGTTCAGACTGTGGTTTTGTTTAATTCTTGGACAGCCACTGGTGTTAGACACAGCGGTGGCCTCCTCCTCCTGTGTCACTGTGGATTGGGATGACTGGGGGCTCCAGGAAGCTGAAATCATGTTCTCTTTTTCCTCAGGAAGCTGTGTCACACGGTAGAAGAAATCATTTCACCAGTCAGTAATTTTTCTTATCATTCTCCTTCCTGCCAGCTTTATCTAAACCCTCTGTCTCCCAGCAAACTGGAGTCTGTTACATCACCAAGACAGGCTCTCCAGCCCTGTCTGATAAAAGTGTTGACTGTGGACCTTACAAATTATTTTAGCTAGAAAGTCTTTATTGCCAAGGCAAGTAGGACGTAATGTGACAGAAATGATCCACATCCCAGGCACAGATATATGCATGCATGTGTATATTTAAATATATGTGTCTATTTCTGTTCGGCAGCTTAAATCCATTAAAAACCCCACAGTTTCCATGCCTGAACTTTGGTGTAGCAGATGCTGGGCTGCAGGAGATATTGGCTTTCTAGGAGAGGGTGGATTTGTGTTCATAATCTTGCAGTCTTAGTCTGACTGTCTAGGGGTGCTGAAGGGCAAGATGAACAGTGTGCCCTACTGACATCCCATTCTCCGTATTCCAACTTGCCTGTTGACTTGTTCAGGATATATAAAGGGCTTAAGATACATTAGCATTATTTTCGGATGTCTGACTTTTGGAAAATTGTTGATTTCTGTTAGCCAGATGGCTGAGGAAAGAGCAGTCTGTGCTTTGTGCTAAATGTTTGTGTGAGAATCTGAGGAAGTAGAGTCCAATTAACATAAAAAGCCATTGTGGTCTTCCAAAATCTGGGGATGAAAATACAGTGAAACAGAAGGCGCAATCACCTGCCTAAAATAAAATTAATTGCAGCTGTAAATCAGGCCAGCTCAGTGGCTGGTACCTGTCTGAGTCCACACAAGCCTCAGAAGTGATTAGCCATCGAGGATGACAGAAATGAAGCACTGTTCTGACTTGGTGTCAGGCAACTCCATCATCTATATGGCAAGGATTATATCATGCCTCCAGGAAACCCATCTACCACATGTATCCAACTTCTGCCCTGAAAAGCATTAGGAAAAATCAACAGGAAATGTCATCCTGCCTGCAGGTCCACATCCACTTGAATCCTAATCTAATCTACTCAGGGTAAAAATGCGTGCTTTTGATCTGAAAATGTGGCGCCCTTGACCAAAACTTGTTCCGCTCCTTGTGACCTCCCACAAAAAGTTATTTGTGATAACCAGGAGTGGATTTACTGGAGGCAGGATGGAGGGCTGCACCCCATACTCCCTGTACACTGTGTGTAATCCGGGTTCATGTGGGCACAGATGGGCAGTGTAAAGGGCTGCTTGAGGAGGACTATGCACTTCGGCCTTTCTGCTCCCCAAGACTGCCAAAGAAGGACCTTCATCTCTGCTCTGCCTCCTGGAAGTGGATCTGTGGGGACTGAGAGAGGCTTTCGGAGAGACCCAGCCTGAAGAGAGGCACTGGGCAGGGGTTTTCTCCAAGGGGAGTGTGATGTTGCCCCATGGTGCTAAGGGGAGGCAGAGTGGGGCTGTCTCTCGACAGCTGTGAGAACAGCCTACCAAGCTGTGTCCAGACTTAGGGTTACATCCAGCTCTGCAATCATGTTTGACTTTTTAGAGGTGAGCAAAATTTGTTCTCTGTGTCCCCCAAGACTCCTCTTACTGGTTTAACTCAGAAGACATAAAATCTATTTCAGACTCACTTTCAACAGTACCAGTGCCCCTTTGTCCCTTTCCTCCTCCCAAAACACGATGGCCCTTGCCAGCCTTTCACTGAATGCTCACGCTCGTGTACGCACCAGTGCCCAAAGCTTCACCACAAGGATTTCAATGGAGACACTGTTCTAGGGATCTCCAATGGGGAATAGATTTCTGTTGACCTTTATCATATCTCACAAGCTCTCCCAGATTTTCTGAAACTATGAAGGGAATGTGCTATTTACAGAGCAATTTGAAACAATACAGTTGTCTCATTTTTAAAGGCAGGAGGTGAAAATGCAATATTAACTCCCCTGCAATTGCCAGTGAAGGTAGGGATCATGTAATGGCATTAGCTGGAATTTAACCACAGTTAATGAAAACATGTCTGTGCACTAGAAAAAATGCCATTAGATTTCCAACGACACGAGTAAATAATGTTGGGAATGTTGGACCAGCTGAAATGCAAATGCTTTGGAGCAGTCACTGCATAGATACAGAGGGAAATAAAGGAGAGTTAACCAGGAGAGGGGAACGGGCACTCCTCTGTGTGGGAGTGTGTTGCCCAGCAGATTAGAGAAGAACCACACAGGCATTCGGCTCCACATTTGGATGATGGCTGGAACAAGCTCTAGTGAGAAAAAGTCCCTGGCCTCAAGGACATTTAGAAAAGCCTGGGCAGCAGAGTTGCTGAAAAGGATTACCACTGCTTTACTTTTAATTTGGGCCCTCAGGACACTGGTTAAGTAACTTGCCCGAGGTAATAAATAAGCCTGGAGGAAAGCCCGGCAACTGAAATTCCCATCCCAGCGCAGCGCAGTATCTATTCCCGTTCTGCTGGGATGTGTGAGCTCTGCAACAGTCGGTGCCTCAGCTCAGCTGCTCCCTGCGCTCCGCCCCAGGGAGTCTGCCCCAGGCATTCTGGTGTTGGAGAGAGTGGGTAAAGGAGTAAACTAGGTTTGTTGATTGTATGTATTTAGCACTCATTTAACACCGAAGTTACTCTTAAGATTGGCAGAGTCTGGCAAATGAGAGTCGTTGAGGCAATGGGCAGGAAATGTAACTGTAATTTTCAACAAAAAAAAAGAGTAAGTAGCTCCCCATGGCATTGCCTACAGTGTGGTACAGCCAAAGACACCACAACTCCCATGAGGAGCAACTGAGGGACAAAGGGAGGCTCAGGGGGAGACCTTATCATGCTCTCAACTACCTGAAAAGGGGCTGTAGCCAGGTGGGCATCAGCATCTCCTCCAAGTTAAGCAGCAATATGAGGAGGAAATGGCCTCACGGTGTGCCAGGGGAGGTTTAGATTGGATAATAAGAAAATTTTCTTCACCAAAATGGTTGTCTAGCACTGGAACAGGCTGCCCAGGGAAGTGGTGGAGTCACCTTCTCTGGAGGTGTTTAAAAGCCATGTAGATGTGGCACTTGGGAACATGGTTTAGTGGGGAACTTGGCAGTGCTGAGTTAACAGTTGGACTTGATGATCTTAGAGGTCTTTTCCAATCTAAATGATTCTATGATTTCATCTTCTACTTCTGCAGCCATCAACCAGACAAATTGCTCCATTGTTTCTCTTTGCTTGGATCAGGCTCTTAGCTGGGATAAGCCAGTGTATACAAGCCTGAAATGCTTCTTCAGAGCCTTAAGTGGCAGAAATAGTGAAAAAGAGAAAGGGCTGCAGCCCCTTCAGAGAAGGAACAATTCAATTGTGTCTTTAGATGCATTGTTTATTGGAATTTTGTTCTTCTTTCTGTGGGAGCCCCAGTTCATTGCCTTTCAGGTCTAGCTATGTCAGCTGCAGGTTTGGGTCACTCCTCGTCTCTGGTTACCTTTGTGAATGAGTATTGGAAACTTCTGAGACTCAGATCGGGTGTGTTAGTGCTTATAGAAATATCAGACCTAACTTTGCATCTCAAAAAAAATCCACAAATGTCTGTGATCTTCCTTCTGCTTAACTGTGTCTTTTTCAAGGAAGACAAGAAAGAAAATGAATATCCATTCTAAGTATCCCTTTGCTTTTTTCATTTATCCTCTGAATTACAAAATCAATAAGGAAAACACAAGGCAAAGCCTTGGGGAAAAAATAAGTAATTTGCATAATTTCTTAGGATGCTGGAAAGCCCTGTGTGCCCGAAAGCTGCTGTCTGTAGGAGGAGTAGAATATAGCACACATTCTTCTTGGTTTGAATTCATAATTTAATTTGCTGATATTCCCCTTCTGACTTGTGATTTATGCCCTCATATATCACTCTGAAATTTGACATAGTGCTTCTTTCCCTCTTGTGCAAGTTTTAGTCTCTTCTTTTTTAATAAGCATAATATTCCAATTTATAAAAATCAGCTTCAAAATAGACTTTGGGCCCTGTTTTAAGTATTTCAAGGTCAGATGTTTAATCCCCTTGGAAGCAGAGGGGATTACACATAAACGGAGACATCTGTTTGTGTGTGAGCAGCCACACCTGGCATCTTCAGGCTGCCTCATGCCTGGGCCTCTAAGGCGTTCTCAGATCATCTCCTCCACGGCCTCTCTCATGGTCTAGGCCTTATTTGTTCTGTTTTTTTTCTAATCTGAGGCATTCTCAGAGCATGTCTGCCATGTTAGGCCTCACGCCGAAGACAGCTAGGAATGAGACTGTGTCTCGCAATTTGCCCATTATATGTGTTAGAGCAGTGTACTGAGGCTTGTGAAGCCACAGCATTCTGCCCTGTTCGATCATCAATGGAGTTGGTAGCCTGTCCTATGGAAGGCTTTGGTGTAGTTTTGAGGCGTGTTGTCCTGAACATCATGGGTCAGATCTTTTTTACTTTACTCTCTGTGCTGTGGGTTTCACAGTGCCTTTCTCCTTCAAGGCCTGGATGAGTCCCCCCGCATCACTGTGGTGAGGGATGCTGCTCGGGCTTTCATGACTCAGCACTGATGAAACTTAATCACAGGTTTCCAGAGGTGCCACCTCTCCCTGTACACTCTGGCAGTCTGCTGGCTCGGCTGCCTTCTGCAGATCTCACTTACAAGTACTTCAGTCTTGCTGCATGTTGTTGAGCAATACCTCACATCGTAGGGCTTTGAAGATGCCTGTCTGTGAGGTGGTGGGAAATTAGAAAGTGCAGTACTGTAAGTGGCAACACTTAAAAATCCCCCATGAGACCTGTCTCTGGAGTTTTCTCACCTATGGAAAACGTCCCAATTGATGTGTACAGTATTGGCTCCTTATTTTTCAGCATCCCACTGGAAGTGACATCTTGCCTCCAACACCCTACACTGTACCTGACTGTCTGTACAACTTGTAATGTGAGGAAACTCTGAATCAGCCTCCTCAAGTGATGATTTTCCTCCCTGGAGTACAATGAACATGAAGTGCTGTTTGCTTGAATAGCTGCTACAGTTATTAATAGTCTTAAAAAACATCCTGGAAATTCTTTTCGGTCCATTCTTAGTACTCGTTGACCTCAAACTGGCAACCACATGAAAAAATGTAGGGAGGGGAAGCACGGATTAATACAAGAAAATAGAAACCACATGGTGGAGGGAGGGGAGATCAGCAAGGCAGTATTACTGAAACAGAGGATTCCTTCTGAATGCTCTTCCCACCTCTCCTCCTCCTCAGCATTTTTCATCAGGGATTACTCTTTTCGAACTGTTATTCTTTCTTATTCCTGTAAAAGGGTGAGTCTGTCCTGTTGGCTTGTCTTTCTCCAAGCAACAATCCAGCAGAATTTTTGACTGTTATTAATTATTGCCACTGTTAATTGGAAGGAAGGCTTCTCTGATCCTTTTTGCTCTTCTTAGATGTCTCATCACTTCCAATTTGCATTGTCAGTAGGTTTCAGGGGGATTTGGGGCATGTTGGGATCTTGAAGAACTGGCCTGAATAGAGAAAGTGACATTGCATCTAATCCTGTCGAAAGAGTTTGAAGTGGCGTTTTGCATTATGAAAGCTGCACATTTGTACTATAATTGAATAGTAATAATGATAGCTCAACTAATAAAGATGGGATTTCAAAACACATTTTCTGTCAAAGCTCAGCCTTTAATTCTTAAATGGCTCCCTGCCAAAGCTTTGAAATCCAAAGATTATTATTTGTCAGCTAATAGAAATCGTGTGCTAAAAGTTTAATCTCCTATGTTTTGTGTTGTGTTTACTACAGAGCTAACAGGGCTACAGAAAAATTGCTTTGGAGGCATCGCATTTATTTTATAACTTCTAGGAATTTGTTGGCCCTGTCCATAAAGAGGATGAAAATGGTTATTGTAACATGCATTTGGAATATGTTTTTCTGTCTGGTTGGTAGAGAGGCAGGCATAGCCCTTACCAAAGATGGACACTCGAGCTCCCCTCACCACTTTATGTGACATTAAGGATTAATTAGCCCATACTGGGTAATGATAGAACTTCCCTATCCCCTGTGCAATCCTCACTTCTTTTCAATGCTGGTGTCTCTTAGTAGTGAATGGATCAAGCAAGTGTTAGTAATTTTCTCATTCTACTTTGCAGGTGCATCTTTAAACAAATGATGACGCTCTGATACTACCTCAGTTTCTCACAACAGTTTTCTTGATTTCAGATTTACGAGGCCGCTGATACAGCAGGTTGGTAATGGGCATTTTGATACTGTGCTTTGTTCTTCTCATATTGCAATAACTAGACATTTGATAGTGTTGCTTAAGAGAGGTATGACTCTTACAGTCTCAGAATCCTCTTTTGACCTTTATCATCTTCATTTCATCCCTCCAGAGAAGCACAACAAACACACCCTGCCACCCTTTCCGCCTTGTCTTCAGCATTTGGCAGTAACACGTGTCACATCTACACCTGCTTTTGTTACATTCTATTGCGGTGTGCAGTCGGTGCACTTCTATACATCCTTGACTTACAGGGAAGCTTTATCATAGTCATGTCATCTGTTTTGTCATGTGACCAAAAGAGGAACCTCCTGGGGTGTTAACCGATCAGTATTGGCAGACTGGTCTTTCTGGAAAAATACTGCTCTGAGCTCACTGACTTAAAAACAAGCCAATTAAATTGAACAGGTGAGGGAAAAGGTGCCCTTTCAGATTTGTTTCACGATTATTTTCTGTAATCTAGCTTATTGTTTGCACGATCTTAAAACATCTTTCTATCTTCCTGTGATTCCGCATTTTATCAGAGAGTATGGTCTCCATAAGAGAGTCTTCATGTTGTCCATGGCTTTCTCATAAACAGAATTCACACCCCAGGTGATCCCAAGAGCATGAAGCTGGAACCACAGGTTGAATATGAAGATGATAGTGAGGCCTTGATTATCTTGCTCCTTTCTTTGGATTTAGAGCAAATGACTTTGTACCCCATTAGCTCTGTGGCCTGTTTGGTTCCCAGCCGCGAGCCAAACAGAGATACACCACATAGATATTGGGACATACCCAACAGCACTTGCCCCACTTCTGACCTGTGCACCAGCAGAAAGGGCACAGGATGTGCATCTAACCAAGGCAGAGGCAGAAGAACATACAGACCCTTTTCTGAGGATTGGCTTTCTTTTCACAGAAACTCCCATTACTGGCCTGGACCACCTGAGCTTGTTCCTAGCAACTCCAGCCAGATGATTAGAGGATGCATTTTTCTGGTTTTTTTCCCAACCATGCTGCCTAAGCCAAACAGCTGTACTCGAGATCAATTTTCTTTGCTAAAGAGAATTATTTGCTGTTTTCTGCTGGCTGCTCAGTGCCAGCAACACAGTCCAACTTTTGCCAGCATGGTGGGCAGAGGTCTTAAGGAATCACCTCAAAAGATTTCACTGAGAAAAGTGGAGATGGAAGGGCAGTGTCTGACTTTACATGGGCTTTGAATTGCTGTAGAAGGTGTGACTTCACTGGATCTGACCTTCCCCTGAATGATGGTGGCAGGTGTTGCATTTGGGGTCATCAGACACTTTAATGTAGGAATGGTTGAAGGCAGTGAGTCTCCAGCCCTCAGCTTTGGTTTGCTTTGGACCTACATTCCTATTTCTGAGCAGGCACTCCCATGTTTCCTTTAGGTCAGGCTCTCCTGAAGAACGCTGAAGGACAATGAATGATTGCAGTTGTACATGGCAGAAGTTTTACAAGCCCATACATTGTCTAGGCATAGCTGTGATCACATGGTCTGTATTCTCTGAATTTCAAAACTGAAGTTCACAAAGGTCATGGACCTGTAGTTAATTGAGACCTAGGAGTCTCAGTGCCTTCACTAGCTTGGAAACAAAATGCTGAAGAGGGATATGCTAAATGGCCTAGCCACATAAATTTCTATGTCCCAAAAATTTGGAAGGACGCATTTGATCCCGTCAATTTAATAAAACATTTACAAAACCTCCGAATGTCTAAACAATTATCAGTTGCTTCATTTATTTAGACTGCTTGCTTCCACTTCTACAAATAAACTGTTGCTCTCATTCCATTACTCTTCTTGCTACATCTGTAAAACTTTCATGCAGCTGGCAGCTCATTTTTGTTGAATCTTGGCTCCTGAGAGAGCTGGAACATATTTGCAGGGAGAAATTGTCTGCTTTCACTGGAACTACAGAGATCAGAAACTTCTTGAAGGAGACCCCTTTGCATGTAAATGCAGTTTGAACAAGGCCACAAAAGGGTAAATGAGTAGAGAAAGGGTTGTCTTAGCAGGGACACATATTTTACCTTCTAGGATTTTGAAAATAGAAAATATTTTAAATAGATGAACCACCTCTTTAATCTGTTTTTGTTACAAAAACGAGACACTCGTATTTTAAGCAAACCAGAAGAATGGGAACCAGTAGAACTCCTAAGGATGGCACTGCCCACAAGTGTGACTGGTACCACTAGATTTGAGGGATTTACTTCACACCTTTAAGCCCATTGTTCTTCAGGCAAGGAGCTTCTACCTCAGGCAGGAGTTCTATATGTGGCAGCTAAGATTTGGCTCTGTCCTGTTGTATGCTCTGCACAGGCAATCAGTATGCACTTACCCAGCTGCACAGCTACAGAAGATGTTTTAATTAATTGTGCTGATCACAAGGGACAGCATGGGGGCAATGTGCATGGATTTGGTTATTTATAATGCTCTGCTAACTCATGACAGTTGAAGAAGCAAGTGTTTTTTTAAGTCCACTCTGAAAATTCAGCCTCTGCTTCTGCTTTTTTTCTCCTTTTCCTACTCCTTCTTACCAACAAGGATTTTGGAGGCCGAATTATGCTCACGTGTACCACCCTCAGTGTGTGTTGCCATTGAGGACACTGAACATGAGATGGGCTGGTGAATAAGGGAATTCTCTAAAAGCATGTGCCCATCTGAGCAATGTGAGTGGTGTCTAAAATTAGAATAAATGTTTGAGATATCGGACCCAAATCAATCATGATAGCAATCTGAGAGATGACCTTGACTTTTGGGTGTAATCCTGATTTAACTGTGTGGCTCTTTGTGGCCTTGTATGGAATTTGGAGTGACAAAAATCTTGGTCAGGTTTATGGCTGTGAAGTCTGTTTGGAATTATATTTCTCTTGCTGATTTCAAAAATTCTTCAAGTGCACGGTTTAAATTGCTGATTTCTGGTTTTGATGGAATTGGATAAGGAGCCCTTTCATTAGCAATGCCAACGTAACGGTGACCTTGAGCCAGAGGTCAGCAGACCATATGGGCCAGACTGGGAAAAGCCCAGCTGGATCTGGGAACGTACATCTGCCCAGTAACCAAACCATCACTTCTGCTGCACACTAACGAACTGGAGTTAATTAGGGTGCTGTCATTAGAGACCTCTTAATCTGAGAGGGGAACCAGCTTGTTCGTGAACAGATGAGGTCAGTGCGGCTTTGACCGGAAGTATCTCGCTGGTCATTGATGTGGTGCACCAAGACCTGCAGGTTGTCCCTGGGCATGCTGAAACCCCCGAAGGCTGATTTTACTGTGCCTCAGTTACTCTGGTTGCATATTTGCAGAGCATTTAAGGCTGGTTTCATGCAATGATTGTTCACAGTTTATGCATAACACTAATTTGCTTTTTCTTCTGGAGTTTTTTAATTGTGCAATCAAAATACTCCTCTCCCAGTGATATCCATGTGAAGGCTTGTGGCAAAGAATTGGTATTCACTCTGCAAATGCTGGTGCTCAATTTAAACAGGTGTCAGGCAAACTCATCTAAAGAAATTATGAAGCTTAATGGTGTCTTCACTTGTCATTTGTCATTTATGGCATCCCATACAATGAAAAGGCATTGCCGACTACTAACTGTCCTCAGGGACATTCTCCATTTGAAATTGCTGCAGAGGTGACTGAATATTATTTAACCAGAAATTTGAGAGCAATAAATAGTGCATTTTAGAGACTGCCAAGAAGATTGATGGGAAAAGATCTTTTTCCCTTTCAGACTGTAAACAAGAAGCAATAAATTAGCTGGATTAATCTCAGCAGTAGGAGATGGACTACGCTCTATCCACCAGAATAAGTCTTGCTCTTACACATGACTGCTCTTTGAAAGAAAGGGCACATTTTTAAAAAAAGCATAATGTCCATGGAAAAAGCTATCTACTTCCACTTAAAATATGCATAGAAAATCTGTAGCGGCAGGAAACATGCAAAAGATCTGATGTGAAGTAAACAGCAGCAGAGAGGCTCTCAGATTAATGAACACCTTTAAAAACTACTCATTTCTGACCATACCAGTAATGAAACTTGAATTAAAAAATGTACAAAGCTGGACAAGTGGTTACCAGTGAAAGTAATGGCCCAAAGAAATGAGTTAAACCAGTCTACCCAAAGAGGCAGCATAATGGGCATTTATTGTCGCTAATGAAGAATGCAGAAGAAATTACCAAGTAATTGGTAGATTGTAAATAAGGTTCTCTAAACAGAGAACTGCCGATAAAATAACACACTTCTAGCTTTGCTCATCTGAAAATGCTGAAATATCATGAATTGGATGTTTCGAGTCCATGAGATCTTATAAAGATAATAAGAACTTTAACTGCTGTCTGATGTCTGAGACGGGGAGGGGAGGGAAGTCGAATCATACAAAAATCTGAAGCTTCTGATTAAAAACTGCAACCTGTAACACCGTGTCTGGTGCCCAATCCAGCTGAAGGGAGCAGTTATGATGGCAACCCAGCTTATGTAAAGGACATATAAGATGTCCAAACAGGGATCAGGCAGCACAGGGATCACCATGAACATTGTCAGCTCTGGAGGAGGCAAAAATCTGTGTCCTTGACTCCTCTATCTATAGATATGTATGCATATAGCTGTGTGCTATATATAGATGTATAAATAGCATATATAGATGTGTAGACATATAGCTGTGCATGCATAAAATAGCCTGAAGAACAGCACTGATGAACTGTGAGGCAGCGAGGGCAAGAGCTTTGGGGGAAGAAGCAACTGAGAAGACTCGTGGGAGAATAAAAGAACCACCGTTTTTATTAAGGAAGGAGCTGAAAGATCTATTTTACATTTGTAGTGACAACTATGTTAATAACCCCCATCTTCACAAGTTTTGAATTTTCTCTACTGTTTGAAGAGAAACTTTTGCTGGCTGTAAAATCATGGCTAAAACAAAAACCAGCTTGAGTGAAATCCACTGGCTATGCTAAGCACAGTTGTGTGTCTGCTTCTTTGGCTGCCCTCTGGAAGGGCCCAGGTCTTCCCCACAATAACTCTGTCACCATCAGGTACCACATTTTTCCCCATGGCCTGGCAGCACCCTGGAGAAGCCCTAGACATCTACACCTCTGCAATCTCCTCCTATACATGGAGCCATCTGGAGTGATCCCCAGCACTTTGGCACTTTCCAGACTTGGGGAGAGCAGGAGAGAGACCTGGGGAAACTTGTTTTGTCCTGTGGGACACACAGCTCCTTCCAGTCTCTTCTTTTTCTTCCAGGAAGAGCAAGCTCCTATGTTAGTCACAGCAGGTATGTCACCAGGCCCTTGGAGGACAGCCATTCCTGAGCTGTGACTGCTGTGTCTCGTTTCTGTTCAAAGCCATAAACATGAAACCCAAGCCTTTGACTGTGCAAAGCAAAAATGCAGATCCATGACTCACCACAGTCACAAAACTGTGGCACTGCAGCTCCCCGTGGCAGCAGCACATGGCCTCCTGCACCCCAAAGGCAGCACCGAGTGGTGGTGGAAAGAAGCAAAGCTGCAGTTAGCGTTGTTGACCTGCACAGGAGGTGACACCAGCTGTCCCTAAGACTCCCAGCACATTTACCCCAGAGAACGGACATGAGGAAGGTTGTATTTGACTCTCCTTGCATGACTCACCGTGCCCACCTTTGTGTGAGCTCTGGAGCAAATTGCTGTGGCTGGAAGCACATCTTTGGCTGGGTGCACATCTTCTCAGGATACGTATTCTTTCATTTCTTTCATTGCACCGCCAGTTGTGGCAGGTAACTGCAGATGTTTATTTTTGCTAACACTGGATCATCTGGCAAGATGCCTCTTTCCCTTGCCTTTCTTCTTTCTGGCCATGCAGATGCCAGCCCATAGGCAGAATATCATGCCATGCCATGCCATGCCATGCCATGCCATGCCATGCCATGCCATGCCATGCCATGCCATGCCATGCCATGCCATGCCTTGCCTTTTTCCTTTTTCTCCAGATGTTTTGCCCTCAGACAGCTGTTTCCCTCAGCAGCCCCTCTTCTCCCAGATCCGATTCCCTGCCTGTGTGCAGCTCTTGCAGCCTGACCCCAGCAAGGTCGGCAGTGGCTGCAGTGTGAGCAATTGCCCCATTCAGGTCAGAGAGTGTGGACAGGGCGCAGGGTGATCGAGCTGGCACAGGTGTAATGATATTGAACAGCACAGTGGCACCTTTTCCCTACTCCTCCCCTCAGGCACACTTAAATCACCTGCGGGGTTCATAATGTGGGCAAATCTGAGTGTATTTTCACAGCTTTAGCCCTAGCCCTTTAGCCCACCTCCCTCCTCCATCACCAGTCACATTTCAAGTCCCTGCAGCACAGCATGGAGACACTGCAGCTGTTCAAACAAACCATTTCTGGAAGTGCTAACACAAGCAGGCAGGAGGAGAGCAGGATTTGGAAATGGCCGAACCATTTGGCTGCAATTTTCCACTGAATTTTAGTTGGAGGTAGTACCACGCCCTTGTCTTCCAGAATAAAAGATTTCCACAATTACTGTTACAGACTGATAAGGATTTGGGGTTTTTTTATGTATAAAATAATTCAGAGGCCTGCCATCAGCCCTGCCTAAACTGATAAATTACAAGATCTTGCCTGAAGTCATTTACTTATTGTACAGGAAGCACGATTCCTGCCCTGCAGAGTTTACAGTCTCAGCTGTCGTTTGTGCTTGTCACAGTGAAGTGCATGGGACTTCTTAGCTCCTAAGTGATATTCAAAAATTGAGCTCATCAGCAATCTAAAAATGTAATAAATAATAAATGAGTCAGGAATGTTGATATAAAAGTCTCTGCAATGAACTCCTGCAAATTTTAACATTCGACCCTGAAAATCCTAACTTATATTGACTGTAATAATTTTTTAAAGTTCATTGTAACTGAAACTACAGGCTTATGTTATGTAAATTTTACAGGGCTGTTGATGCCGCTGGGTTGCCCTGTGTTTGTCGTACTTGTGCAACTTGTATAAAGTGGTTGCAAAATGTTATTTTTTCCAATATGATAAAAATTAGCATCCTTTTAAGCCAAGGTGAAATGACTGCCTTTAAGCACATTGCTAGACAGTTTGGCCTGTAATTTATGTGGCCAGTTCAGACAGCATGAAGAGATATCAGTAGCTCTGTACTGCCCCAGGCTTCTTTAGAGACTCTGTGTAGTGAATTTAAAATTATTTTTCTCTCACTTGCAAAGCGATTTTGGACTTTTGTCTGAAAAATGCCCAGACCCACAGCTCACTGGTTCAAAGATAAGACTCATATCTCTTTAAAAGGTTTTCATTCGTCCAATAATTTTAACTGCCATACAGGGAAGGAAACATGCAGACTTTGTATTGTTAGCAGGCTGCTCCATCCTCCTCTAGGTTATTTGTTGTTTCTGCATCCAGTCCTCCCTCGCTGCATGAGAGCAACTGCGACTCTGATGACAGGTTGTGACACGCAGGGGGATCAGCAGAGTCCTCAGGGTTAGCAGACAACTTTAATCACTAGAGTAGATGAAAATCAGAATGAAAACATGTTGCTGGGAGTAAAAAAAAGATTCAATTCACGGTGAATACTGGAGGGGAAAGACAGGATGCCTTAGTAGCTTTGGCTGTGATGGCTGCTGTGTTCTGTATCTCCCTCTCTTTTTCCAGGTGAGTTGAGCTACGAAGGTCAGCTTTCTGTGCTCTCTGAGTAGAAGAGGTACTTGCAGCAAGGCAATTCTAAGTTTTCTAGAAGTCATTCAATATCTCTTGACACTTTACTTAATAATTGCCTCAGATGACCCAAGGGTGAAGTCACTACCAGCTCTGCTACAACAGCCATAATGGCAAACTACGGTCACCTTAACGACTTCATGTACTGCTAAGTTTAATGAAAAATGTGCCACTTCAGTGAGGCCAAAGATACCAGAAAATAGGTTTTGGGAAATAACAGTATTACCTCAGAAATGTCATCTCCTTGGCGGTTGAAGAAATTAATTTCATAAAGGTGTAAAAATCCTCATAAATATTTGACAGCTTTATGTAAATGCAATGAACCAAAGGTGTAGGGAGAAGAAATGAAACTCATTTCGCATATATGATGTACAACAAAATTATAGTGCAGATGAGGACAAAGTGACTTATAAATGTTAAACACATGGTTTAATATCTAATATGGCAACCCTGGCCCTGCTGAGTATGTGCAGTACTGTGACAATATGAGTGCCATGGCTGGGGTGGGTCGTGAACGAGCAGTGCACGACTCTCCTGCCTCAAAATCACGTGTTGGACTTTGTGGGCTCAGTGAGAAAAAAATCAGAAAACGAGAAATGTTTGTGAATCACATTTGTGACTGTAAGAATTGTAAATCTAACTCTTGGAAGCTTAACACCAATAAGAGTCTGTTTACCTGTATTGAAAGCTGTTCTTCCCTAAAGGGTTGAAGCTACTGTGCAGAAAGCTTTGGACCATAGATGCTTTCTGAGAACTGCGGATGTCTTGCATTTGGCCTAACTTGACTTCCAATTGCTGTTCAGCTGAAAGCTCACATTCAAGCTCTTCTCATCCTGTTAAGAGTGGAAGGACAGAAATCTGTGAGGTGATCCACTGAGGACCCCTCAGCACATCCAGACAGAGGGCTGGGTGCTGCCCCCATCCACGGCTGGCTGTCCCTCCCTGTCCCCTCTCCCCCTCTGCCAGGCCACCTTCAGTTAAATATGCAGATTGCTGCAAGATCCAGCATGCTTGCTCATGGCACAGGCACACTGGGGGAACAAAAATTCTTCTCTTTAAAATCTCATGACGATAAAGTAGATAACTGATCCTGTTCTTGAACATATGTTAATGTAAGCCATGTGGCAAATTGTGTATTACAGTATATAATAGTATAGTTATGCCTGCCAGCATCTTCTCTGATGATGAGTTTTATCATCCTGTTGACCCTTGAGCACAGGCTTATTCTGACATATATATGACACGTGTGCCTGGACCTCCTCCGTCAGCACAGAGCTGCTCAAGACAATGTTGCTGGATGTCAATTTAGAGCAGGTTTTACTTTTGCCTGTAGTAGCTATCTGTGTGCCGAGAAGATCCTGGTGCAGATCCTGCCCTCCCTGTTCTACTGATTTCCATGGCAAACTGGGACCTTTGGCTTGCTTCCCTGCTCTGCTGGCAGGAGGAGCAGGGTGACCCAGCGTGGGGGGCCTGGACCACGTTGCAGGGGCTGAGGGGATTGACAGCGCTGCTGCCCCAGCTGTCCACCCTGCCTGTGGCACACGGACAGCTGGAGGGGACCTGCCCCCAAGCTGCTGAGGGATCACTGACGGTGAAGTGCCGCTCTCTAAGCCGTGGCAGCTGGGCAGCTGCTGGGAGGCCATGCCGGGACTGGCACGGACAGCCGGCACCGGCAGCCCGGCAGCTGTGGCTGCCTGCAGGTCACAGCCCTTGTCAACCTTCTCCGAGTGTTAGAGCTGACCCCTCAGCATAGGGCAGGTTTGGGCTTTTCCAGTTGTTCTTCTTCCTTGATCTTGTGTTAGAATCCTTTTCCATCATTTCCACCACTGCAAACCATTTATGAGAATTAATTTCAGAGTGTAAATCAGAGCTAAATGGACTAAAGGAAACCAAAGAAAGAGAGCAAAAATTGATTTGATGCTGTAACATCAGTAAGCATGCCAGATTTTCAGGGAAAGAGCTGGAGACTGCATTGGACTGACTCATCACTATGTTTGCAACTCTGAGGAGGTTTGCAGCTGGTTGGGTAAGTACGCTCAGCAGAGTAAAAATTGTTGAGTAAAGAAGAAAATAAATCCATGCCAAAGGCATACGGGCTTGTTCTGTGCTGAAATTTAGATAAAGGGCTGTTATGAGGTTGTTTTCTTAATGTCTAGAGCCTGTTTCAGACCACATTCAAATAGATCTGCAGATTGCTGCAAGCTCCAATACGCTTGATAGTGAGTTTCCTCATCCTGTTGACCTTTGAGTGCAAGTTTATTTTGATATACGTGTGAGATTTCTCCAAAATCCGCCCATGGCCAAATGACTTGGGTACCCTTTAGCAAAAGAAGAAGTGTGAGGCTGCCCACCCATCGGCGACAGTGACCCTAGCTCCCGAGCCTCTCTGACTGTGACATTGCTGTAAACACAGCTGCCATCATGTTTGGAAACACAAATCCCATCGGGTCCTTCACAAGGGTTGGGGAAATCCAAACCACAAATACCGGCTGGGCGTAGAACTGATTGAGAGCAGCCCTGAGGAGAAGGACTTGGGGGCGTTAGTTGACGAGAAGCTTGACATGACCCAACAATGTGCACTCAAGGCCCAGAAAGCCAACCGCGTCCTGGGCTGCATCAAAAGGAGTGTGGCCAGCAGGTCGAGGGAGGTGGTTCTCCCCCTCTGCTCTGGGGAGACCTCAACTGGATTAATGTGTCCAGCTCTGGGGCCCTCAACATAAGGACATGGACCTGATGGAGCAAGTCGTGAGGAGGGCCACGAAGAAGATCAGAGGGCTGGAGCATCTCTCCTATGAAGACAGAGAGAGTTGTGGCTGCTCAGCCTGGAGAAGAGAAGGCTCCAGGGGCACCTTATAAGCACCTTCCAGTACCTAAAGGGCCCTTACAAGAGAGCTGGAGAAGGACTTTTTACAAGGGCTTGTAAGTGATAGGACAAGGGAGAATGAATTCAAACTGAAGGAGGATGGGTTTAGATTGGATACGAGGAAGGAATCCTTTACTGTGAGAGTGGGACAGATTGCTCAGAGAAGCTGTGGATGCCCCATCCCTGAAAACATTCAAGGTTAGGCTGAACAGGACTTTGAGCAACTTGGTCTAGTGGAAGGTGTCCCTGCCCATGGCAGGGGGACTGAAACCAGATGGTCTTGAAGATCCCTTCCAACTCAAACCATTCTATGATTCTATGATCTCATCAGGAGTCTGAGCCATAGGTTGGACCTCAGATGCCTTGAGGTGTCCAGACAGCATGGGATGTTCAGGCAGTGCCTCTCCTTTAATAACCCTGGCCTCAGGGAGACCATTGTAGGGGACTTTTTAGTCATAGAAACATCTATGCAGCAAGTGGGGAGCCCAGGACTGGGTCAGGGTGGCAGTCCAGCAAACGTTTGGGTTCCTCTGTTTAATTTAATGTGCTTTTCACTTTAGCGTTGTACTAGTGCTGTACTAGTTTAGTGTCGTATTCAGTGTCAGGCACAGAACTTCCTCTGTGCTGCAGAGGTGGCAGGGTGATGGATCTGGGCACACATCTGGTCTAAGTGCTCTGCCATCAGCCTCACGGTGCCCTGTGCACTGGTGAGGGCCACACGGCCCACATCGGGGCAACAGGCTGGTGTGATTTGTTCAGCAGGAGGCTGAAATGGGTAGGGTGGCTCACGTGTGTGTGGGTGTGCACAGCTCAGTACACGTCCTTAACCCAGCCTGTTGTTCGGGTGTGTGGAGCCCCAGTAACAGACTCCAGTCTCGCCCAGCACGCAGGCACACCCACCCCCTTGTCCTTGGGTCACTCTCCTCTGAGTATGCACTCCATCTTTAGCATTGCAAAGATGATAATGGAGGACACAGCATGTGTTCTTGCCATTTCACCTCTTCTTTTTGGTACGTCTCTTATTTAAACCTGAAAATATGAAATCAGCCACAGCTAGCAGTTTTGTCAGTCTTTGGAAGACTGTTGCAAGAAGCAGTGACACATAAATTGCTTTCCTTTCAGGACATTCTACGGATAGAGACTTTTTTCCCAATTGTTGCTTTTCTTTTTTTTTTGATTCTTGGGCTTTATCCAGCTGTCAACTGATCAGGAAACTGTAAACATACCAGACTTTCAGATCATTAAATAATTGTGTTTATTTATTGCGTTTCCTTACAGTTTGCTCCAGCTTCAACTCTGACCTAGAGCAGAAAGCACAAGAGGAATTGCTTGAAGTGAATATGGGTTTCTAGGTCAAACAGACCTTAGGGACTGAAATTACAAGTATGCGTCTTATTTGTCCCAGCTGTTGAGGTCTATGTTTGTTTTGTAGTGACTACTTGTGTTCTGGCGGTTCCAAGCAGGCAAGAAGATACTGAAGCATAAGAAGTCCTGAGGAATTTATAGTCTACTTGTGGCTGAAGTGCAACAAGCTAATGACACAAGCAATAGGAAGGAAGGTGGGAGGAACAGCAGGGATAACAAAAACAGGATTGCGTGGTTATACGGAGAGATGTACGTGGGTAGACTGTGGTTCTGAATCACATGCAGAATGGATGCTGCTGAAATCCAAAGAGCTGACGCAGCACTGCTCACCCTTGTACATCAAGGCTCTTGTGGATAGCAGGGTCAGACGCTGAGGGCATGGACCTGGTAACACAGCCCAGGGGAGTTGCAGGAACCTGGCAACAATTCCATTGTTTATAATGATGCTGTGAGAGACCTGGAAAGAAAGGAATTCTTCCAGACCAAATTACAGCATAAAGTATTTTGGGAAGGCCGCTGATAACGTGAAAGGGAAAGGAGGCAGACTACCAGATGACCTTTACTTTTTGACTCACAAAAATTTTTTTCCCTGTTGCTGTGTTTACCAGCTAATGTTATAAAGTCAACATTGCTTTTGATGTGTTCCAAGATGTGTTCCAAGATGTTATCAATGGTGTGCACAGTAATTCCTTTGGGTGGGTGTAGGTAATAGTCTAGGAACAATTTTATCTAGGCTACAGTCTATAAAATGGCTGCTGCTGATTCATACTGCTGTTGTTTGCCTTACAGTGTTTTGCCAATGTTTGCCTACATAGCACTTGTCTAAAGATGAAATCTTAATCAAGCAATTTTATATCCTTATGTAATCTCTGATGTCCATGGCAATCTTTTTTCTTGAAACACTTGCATATAAGACCCATAGCCAGTCTTGGTCCATCAGGAGGAGCATAAAAAGCCACAGCATCAATTCAGAAGAGTTTTGTCATGACAAAAATGACATTTAACATGGAATGATGCAGAGAGATGTGCTGTCAAACAAGAAAGAAGCAGAGATGGGTCTTTATACAACCCCGTACGTTTTTGACTCCCTTGTTTTTAGAAGGTGCACATCACATTTGCTTGTGAGGTTCCTGGAGAAACATTTGCAAGATTTGTGATAACTGGTCTGGCTGGAGAGCTGGTGGGAAGGGGCTGGTACTGGTGGTCCTGAGTTCTCTCTCTCCTTGGCTATGTTCCCTTTTGTTCCTTTCTCTTCATTTATCTGTCTGAGGGAAGCAGTGCAATCTCTCGCTAAATTCTAAAGCCCACTTATTGCCTTTTCCCCTCTCTGGGCAGAGACAGAAGTGTGAGGACAGGAGCACACCATGGGCTGTTCAGATTTAGCCTGCTCCAGAGTGTATTTCCCTTCTGGGCTTGAGAGTGGAGAGAAGCTGCCTGTCTCTTTCTAGCAGGTGTGTGGAGCATGTTCAAAAGGTGCTTGTGTGCTTGACAGATGCTTTCCTTTTCTCATTTGCTTTCATTATTAAAAATAAATAGCAAAAGACCAAGGACCAGAGTGCCTGTATACATTTCAAAATTCAAATATATAAATATGATTTCTTCCTACTTTGATGGAAGTAAAAAGAAATTATGAGAAATCCATTCATTTTGCACCTTTAAAAATATTTCAGATGTGAATTCAGTTGTTACCTTCTCCTTCTTTAATTTTGTGAAGCCTTGATGTCAGGCCATCAGAATACCCAGTGCAGCAGTTAAAAAAACAATCAGAACAGGGAGTGCCATGCCTTTCCATCAATGCTGTGCCACCCCAGCTGGTTAAACTGCAGCTCCAGCTGCAGTCTGAGCCCCATCCCATTGCCATCAAGCACTGCTTCCTGGGCCCAGATTTCATTTCCATGCCTGAGTAAATCCACCCACATGCCAGACTAAGTCCTGCTGTGCCTGACATTTCTGTTCTGAACAGGCTCTGGGATTCAGAAGCTGCCTGGAAAACATACAAGTATGATTCAGCCATGCAGGTCTGCTTCCTTACTGTTTGTCTTAGCAGAAAGAAAAGCCAGAGGGGAGTTCAAAGGCAGCCCCGCTGTGCTGAAATGACACTTAGAAAGATCAAGCATCACAGCCTTGTAGTTGGACACAGTCAGTCCAAAGCATTTTATTTTTAGGGAATCACACCAGAAACTAAAATGGCTCATTAACAAAAATGCACCAGAAGAGAAATGCAAATCACTGCTCAGATTTCCGTTCTGCAAAGAACACGACAGAGCTACTCAGAGGCTACACAGGGCCTACTCCCTGTGTGGCTTTGGCCCCCATCTGAAGTGACATAACTTTTTTGCAGACTTCTGCAGAATTGTCAGGAACAGCTGTTAATTGACCACGATGTCTTTTGGCCCCATCCAGCACTTGCAAGATAAATCCAGAACTCAGGATCCAAGTGTCTGG
Source organism: Mohoua ochrocephala (assembly GCA_013398855.1). Classification (NCBI taxonomy): domain Eukaryota; kingdom Metazoa; phylum Chordata; class Aves; order Passeriformes; family Acanthizidae; genus Mohoua; species Mohoua ochrocephala. Next base: position 163,045 of record VZTA01002456.1, on the reverse strand, counting down.
AGAGTTGCACAGAAATCACACTGGCGCTGCCTGCCCCTGCAAGGCAGGCGTTTTAGGATCACGCAAAGTTAAAGCACCAGCTGAACAGAGATGGGGGAAAAGTAGGCTCTTTTCTTGTTTAAAACTCCAGACTGTTGCACATATTGTGAGGCTAATTGCAAATGCTGCTTCAATTTCTTGGTTTATTTTTCGTAGGGGGAAAAAATCTGATGCAGTTCCTGTCTCTTTCCTATCGCATCATTAATGTACCAGATGGGCAGATGAGCAAGTCATTCCTATCCCTTGTTCCACAGCCTCAGTCCCTATTTCTGAGCAAGTCGGATCACGCATCCAGCCCTTTGTGTGTTTAGCCTGAGATTTTCAAGAGACCATTTGGTGCCAGGAAAATTCCCTTCTAGTCTTTGAAATCCTTCCCTAGGGAAAAGGACTGCAAATGCCCTGGGCAGGGACTGTGTGCCATTGTGTTTGCAAGGCTGTGCCATAAATCTTGGTTTTCACTGGGCCTTCAGGTGTTTGCGCAAGGTTGCAGAATCATCGTGATAATTCTCCTTTTCCATGCTCAGTGGGAAAGAAAAATAGGGATTGACAATAAATACTGGAAGAGCAGAGAGGTAAAAAAGGGAGAGGTATATCGAAAGGAGGGAGAAGCAGAAAAAAAAAAAAAAAAGACCCAGGACAAGAACAGCAAATAGAAAAAAGGGCTTTGCATGCAGGAAGGAGAGAAAATGAAGCAACAGCACAGTGGGAAAAAATAAACACAAAAAAATTAGAAATACGACTACTAACAGGTGGAATAGAGCAGATGAAGCAAAAGGATAAAAGAATGGTTCATGAGGGAGCAGGGAAAAGAGAGAGCAAAGGGAACAGTGTGTACTGATAGCTGAGCACTCGGAAAAATTCAAATTACGGTGTTTAAGAAATCTTCCTGTGTTGCTTGGAATTAGGATGCTTTTGGCTCTGCTGCAGGACTGAGAGGGAAAGCCAATCTTCTTTGATCTGCTCCAGTGGTGCAGAATGACTCTAAGGGAATGTATCAATTAAGAAAATATTGAAATTGCTAGTACAGCATTTTACATATCTTAGGTTCCACTGAAAGTAGGTTGCATTGGAAAATAAATGAACCATGATACTGGCATGACAACAATCCACCGAGCTCTTTGTGGAAAAAAGAAGGAAAAGGTACATTTGTGCATGTTCTGTGGATCTTAATGATGACCACCGTGTTAGAAAATTGCTGTGCTTTTTGTTGCTAGGGCTCACCTCCCACAGCAGCAGTGTAAAACACTGCTTCATGAATTTGGTAACCTTTCTCCCCATGAAAATGTATGCTGAACTCCTACCAGTTAATTTCCTTAAGGCATGAGCAAAAAACCAGATTCCTCGTGCAAAATGTCAAATATCTGACAAGATCGGTCATAGGAGGAAAACTGCAATGTTTAGAGGCTGGTGATGACAGATTTAAAGCTGATGGAGATTTAGAAAATTAGTTTACTCTATCACAGAATGGCCCAAACTTCTGGCTGTTTAAACTCTCACAGTTCCTCATGCAGCACTGGATCTTCTTCATTCTTGGTATCTTGACAAGGTATCTTGACACCCTGGCTGTGAATTAAAGTTTTCTACTCCTGATGTACAAATGGGAAAAATAAGAGTTGAAAAATTCCTAATGCTAAACTCATTCCCATGTCTTCGTGCACCTACAGAAGTGCTTCCCACTCCCTGCTGTTATTTATTTGAATTGAGACATTTCAAAAGGGCTTTCAAACACAGAAACTTCGTTTTCATTACCTAAGGCCACATAAAACATGACTGGAGATCATTCGCCAGATTCATCAGGTCCATGGCTGCTCTATTATCTGGCTTCACCAAACAAGAAATCATTCAATCTGCCTCCACCTTTGTCCTCTCACGAGTCTGCTGATCCCAGCTTCTGCCATTCATCTGGGTTACAATGAGCACCATGTATAACGCAGAGTATGAGGTCAGTCGGGAGCAGAGAGGAGTGTTGATGTTACCAGTCCTGGACTAAGACTGCAGCCTATCATAGCCCTGCCACTGCCTCCAGCCACATATGCACTCAATGTCCTTTTCCTGGCACTGTTGAGAGTGGGAAGATCGTGTCAAATAGCTTGATTACTATTTCCTTCATCTTTGACAAAGATAAGAAAAGGAGATGTGGATCTGGGTGTTTTTTCTTTTTTAACCATAGCCAAGTAACAATTGTAGGTACATCTTTTATGATGTGATTTTTTCCTGAATCAAAAGTGAATAGAAAAAACATCAGGTACAGCAATATGCAGGAGCATATCCAGATTTATTCTGCTGTGGAAATAAAAGAGGGAAATAACACTCTCAGCAGCAGTGTGTTATCAGCCTTCAGAATTCCCATGAGGAAATTATGTAAATCTCTATTCTATCTCTAGTCAAAGTCAACAGACTTGTAGGAGAGTCAAACAAGAGTAATTCCAGATGAATCAAACAAGGGTAATATATGAGTGCTATGGAGGAACAGTCCATCTGCCTTCCTGGTTGCAGGTGTCGTACACTGGACTTCCAGAGGCTGTTCAGGGCAAGGGAAGGAAGAGCTGCACAGATAACCAGTACAGCTGGGAAACAGTTCCAGAAAGCTGGAGAAGAACTGCAGTTAATTTGGGGGCTGAGCTATCATTTCTGTATTTTTAACTATATGCTTGTTAATGAAATGTCATTTTAACACAGAAATTAAAATAATTTTTTTCTTTTTTTTTTTTTCCTGGAAAAATGTAGAAATAAAAGAAGCCGAGGAGTATTTAGAGGGTCAACTGTGTTAGAGTTTTAAACCAATAGGATTTGATAAAACATTAAGTGTTTGTGTGTACCCAGACTAGTGGGTTTTGTACAAAGAGAAGGCTTTAGCCAAAACTTCTCTCCAGCCCAGCAGATGATTTGTTAATAGGAGGGGTGTTTTGCATGCCTGGCTGGAAGTTATGAAAGAGACTCACAGGGCACAGGATGGAAACCGGAGGAAGGTTTCTCAACAGCCCATTGAGAGCAGTGACCCAACACGGGCTGGAGAAAGATGCAAACAGGTGACAACAATGCAGCCAAGGATTAGGATCTTTTGGCCCCTGCGTTTCCTGTAGGTGAATACAAGAACAGAGCAGCCCTGCTCAGAGTTAGCCACCTGTTTACTCAGCATTGCAGAGGGCAGCCAGCTTTTTGTCATTGATTAGATAGCCAAAAATGTGGCCAACACCTAACTGTGTGCTAATGCCATGCTGCCAGGGTGCAGCATAGGACTCCTCCCACAAAAGGGTCACTGCCAGCAGCAGTGCCCCATGTTCCTGTGTGAATGATCCCCCATTCCTCCCTGTAATCTCTCTGTTCCAGGTCACAGGTCACTCCATGTGTTCTCAGTGCATGGTGGACATTTCCTTCTGCTTTTCAGATCATTGTCTCAGCAATCTCACTCCCCAACATGGTTTCTCAGGACTTCCCCTTTCTCAACAGTGGTCTGCTCATCACCCCATTGTCTTCACTGGTGAGAAGGTATAAGTGGGGTCACCTTCTCCTTTGGAGATGTGGTCCCCAAAACCACTGCCTCCTTGTGCTTTCTGCTCAGGAGAGATGAAATCCGCCCCCTGGACCCAAAGCCAAATCTGCAGGGGAAAGGGCCGCTCTGGTCCTACCCGTGCCAACCACGGTGCCTGCAGCAAAGAAGCAAGAGGCACCATTATATGCTGAAAAAGCTTTCTGGCTTGTATTTGTACATTCATCCGTGGGGGCTTTCATTCCTTTATTGTATTTATAGGTCCCCAGGCTTGGGAATATTGGTTTAAATGAGGCAAATGGTAACAGTTGAAGCTAAATCCCAACACCTGCTTTCATAAGCTGTAGCTGTCATCTCTGTTCAGCTGTTCTCCATTCTCCTTCACAACAGGCCTGCCCATTGTAATCAACACGCAAATTCTCATTGGCTTCATTGGCCAGGTCCAATCTCCCTAGAACAGCTCAGGGTTAGGAAACCTGCACCACTGACCATAGGGGCATGGACAAAACATGAAAGTCTGTGCATGGTTGTTGGGCATCATTGCACAGTGTTTGCGTTCTTCTCATCTTTTGTTTGACTGCAGGTGGAGGTGTGGCCAACATCTCCTGAAAGAGGGCCATGTGCTCTTTTAATATTTCACTTGAGCCTCTTATATCCATGGAAGAGAATGACCTTTTAACTATGTCTCTCGTCTAGTTTCATTCTCATGGTCAATGAATCACACCACAAGCTTTGATTGACCGAGTGTGAAAATTACACCATAAGGTCATCTGTCTCTTTGAAAAAGCAGCTGTTCCATTTTTTCTGTCTAATTGAGTTTGTCCTGCTGAGAAGGACATGAAGTTTCTTTCATATTTCAAAGTGATGAGTTCTTTGCATAATTTCAGTGAATTTGGAGTAGGAGAGGGACTGCTTCTGCTTATTGCTACTTCATTCTCAGAGGAAATGTAGGAGGCTGATTTCATTATCGATGAAATGTAACTCAGGCTGCTTAATGGCATTCCTGCACCATCGTGATGTGTGGCGATGGGGGCCCTCTATATTTCACCTATCGCTGTCAGGTTGGCATTAGCCTGGACTGCTGCAGAGGCAGCGTTTGAAATCCCCTAGAGTAAAGAGCACCTGTACAAGAGACAATTCTCCCGTTCCTCTTTGGCTGACTGAATGGCAAAACGGTGCCTCGTTATCACATTTCCCTGCAGTAATGTTCAAGGGAGAACGGAGGAGAAAGAAATATAAACAGAACAAAAATGAAAACACAACCAAAAATGAAAGAAAAAAAATCCAAGCCCCTCGAAAATCAAAGAGCTGCTGGAAGGCTCTCTCCTTCCCTGTTACTGTTAAGTACAGCCTTGAGCATCCAACTTCTAGCAGGAAAGAGCCAAAGCTGAATCACAGAGACTTCTTGCTGCTCTGCCTATACTTAGGCAAGCTCACAGGTGCAAATGGTGTCAGGCAAGGCTAAGACTGTGACTCAAGCCATTTTGAGATAAGGAAGCAAAACTGCTTCTCCCGGAGTCATAAAAGCAAGACAAGGTCAAATCTATGAAACCTTTATTTAGCTCATTAGATGAAAGCAATACAGACTGTGTAAAACACTTTCTGCAGCTCCTTTACAGAAGTGAGGTTTTTTCTGATGAAGCTAATCAGCTTCAGTTCCATCCTGATTTTTATGCAAGGTTTCAGCCAGGTTTGCAGACTATAAAATGAGCGGCCTCCTGAGTAGAAAAGTACAGGTTTATGCCTATGTGTGCAATAGTATTGTGCCTTCCCAGAAAAAGCCCTGTTGTTATTCAGAGCAACGCTTTCCACAGTCAGTACCGTCACTATTCTGATCAGCACTGTGGTTTATCAGCGAGGACATGAGGGAGACCGCTGTGGAGCCAGCCTTACTGTAAGAAGGGGAACACGTACTTACCAAGGGTCCCTCCAGTCTTAATTCTGCCTCCAGCAGTGTCCACGTCCAGAGGTCTAGGAAGAAGCTTAAGCAACTGAATAAATGATCTGTTCCCTGTGATATCACTCGATAATTTCTTAACAGTCACGTTTTCTCTATTAGCAACTTCATTGTGAAAATAATTTAGCTCCTGATCCCTCCCTTGCTGCTTATTCCAGCAACTGTCCCAGCTTCAGTGAAGAGGCAGTTCAGGGCCCAAGCTACACAGAGACCATCAGAGATGAAGAGCTGTTATGGTTTTGTGCTGCCATAATAAACCTATACTGTTTTATTATTGTCCCTAGCTTAGATTCTTCATCCGTGCTCAGTTATAATGCAAGTGGAAAGTTGTGTCGGGGAAGTGGAACAGGCTACTAATTTCACCCTGATGCCTTTATTCACAACATCACTGTTGAATTCTCTAGAAATTTAATAGGACTGAATGTTGCTGGAATTTTTTTTTGCTAAAATAATACGAACTTTCTTCCAAGGTCACTGCATTCTTGGGTAGCCAATAAGCTTTGATGCTCATTAATAGCTAAAACAAGCCTAAGCTTTAATCAAAGGTGCATTAACTCACATCCTGTTGTTTGGCTCTATGATTGCAAAACTAAAATGACTGAACACAATGTGGCAACATACATGCCTTAGTAAGCACTGCTGCCAACTGTTCTTGGCATAAAATGAGTTGACTCATCTTGAAAATAGGCCTCTGTTCCTTAAAACTGGGGCAGAATGCAAATGCCTGCCTTGCTGACCATCACCCACATCATTAACAGTGTTACTTGTGCAGCACCAATGCATACTCTCAGAGGGGATCTGCAAAAGATGTGTCCCGTTGAGCTGCTGTACTGCAGCAAGATGAAATCACCGGTATGATCACATAAACCTGTAGACCATGAGTAAACCTAATACAGACTGCGAGTGTTTTGGGAGGTCTGTCCATGTAAACAATCTGTCTGAGCTGAGGTCATTCCCTCTGGAAAGTAAAATACTGCGTACTCGTTTTGTTGGTTCCTTGGGGATGTGCACTCCATTATCCCAACCTTGAAACTAACAGGTGTCAGGAGACAGAAAGCATGTAAGGGAGAAGAGCAGTTTGTGTGTGGGGAAGGATTACTAATGAATGGTGTTCTCCTGAAAAGGCTTGCTCTGGACACTGGATACATTGCTTTTCATTTCTTTGTAATCCTAGCTAAGTTATACTATGTGAGAGAATAGATTTACATTTTCCCACTCGGTTTTATGCAAAGGGGATGGTAACTATTCAGTTTTTGACTGATTTTCCTTCATTATTTCATGTCACAGGAGGCTACAAATGTAAGATGATAATGTAGAAGGTCTGTAACTGGACCTGTGCTAAGTGCTGGGTCGAGCTGGATGTGGCACACATTAGCTCCCCACGCATGGAAGTCCTGTAAAGCTGCTCTGGAGCTGTACAGCATCCCTTTCTTCCATAGCAAAGCCATATGCCTTAATACACGCAATTATTCTGAATAATACAATCCTAACTGAGAAGCAAGAGAGCTAGAAATGACCCTCTGTTGCTCTGTAGACTTGCACCCAAATCTCTGTCTTAAACATTAGAAGAGATCTGATTTTAGCCAAATCCCGCTGGCACTCTGTGAAAAATCTATTGATCTGAATAATAGTAATCATACTAATCATATATAAATTCCTAGTGGATTAGAGGCATTACAGAAAGGGAAAAAAAGAAAAAAAAAGAAAAAGAAGAAAAGATGAAAAAAGGAAGAAAAAAGAAAAAAAGAAAAAAGAAAGAAGAAAAAAGAAAGAACCAAAAAAAAGGAAAGAAAAAAAAAAAGAAGAAAAAGAAAAAAATGGAGGAAAGGACAGGTAGGGATCTAAGTGTAAGTTGGTTAAAATGAGAATTGCCTTTCTCACCCTAGACCCTTCTTAGATTCAGGGCAGCCTTTTTCCACAACCTGGACTAGGACGACTCAGTAAACCTTTGCTAACCTTTCCTTCCTTTCCCCTCTGCTCCACCATCCCAGCATGAGGAAGGCTTGGTATCACTGGCTTGGTGCAAACAGGTTTTCACATAAAAGGTCTGAGACTGGGAAGTGGCAAATAGCTGGGCACTCGTCCCACTGGCTGGAGCAGTGGTGTGCTGCAGAGCTCAGATAACGAGGGACTGCCTTTAAAGGCACCAGTTTCCTAGACAGTTTTTGGTTAGTGTTCCTTATTCAGCTGGCAGTACAGGGAGAGGCTGTTGGATGGGTCTCACAGGAGCTGGAGTGTTACTCACGCCTGCTCTTTCTGGGAAATTTGGTGTTTGGGCCTTTGAGCTCATTTTATGCACTGCCCTGTGTTTTTGAACCCATACGTGTGTTGTGGACCTTTTGAACAGTGACTAGGGCAGACTGAACTCAGTAGCTCAGGATGATCTTTTCAGACTTCTCTTTCCCCCAAGTAAAAGTAACTGCAGCAGCAAGCAAGAAAATGGATGGAGAACAGAAAAGAGGACTGCAGGCACCGGGATGCCTTTGTGGCAATTTATAGAAATTTTGTGGCAATTTATAGAAAGAGTTTTTGGCTTCCAGCTAGCAGCTAGTGAGGTTAAACATGATGTTTTTTTTAAAATTTAATGCTGGACTGTGCTCCTCCACTCATGCCATATCACTGCCCAGAGATTTGGCAAGAGTAGGCTCTGCAGCAGTTCCCCAGCACAAGCAAGCATTGCTTGTTTAATAACGAGTAAAGTCTTGAACACGGGTATTTATCCTGCATGCCATCACGCACATGCTGGGCAGCGTGAGCATAGTTATATAAACTCCTGGAGAATGTTCCCTAATTCAGGACAGAGTCCAGGCAGCTTTACACCAGCGCCACAGAACAGCCAAACTCCGCTTCCTTGTCAAGGCCAGTGCCATTCTGGCCCCTCCAGCCCTCCCACCAGGAATGCACACCAAGGCTTGGTATGGGTCTCCTGGGAGAGGAGGGTTGGGTTATTCCTAAAGGGCCCAGAGTGCTCTGTCCCTGGCAAAAGTGCGGAGTCAACCTGCTGGTGCAGAAGTGTTTGGGGAGGGCAAGTGCAACTTTCTGGATGATTCAGAGGTGTTGGCACACCATGACGGCAGGTTAACATCGATCTCCATATCTGCTTGCCCTGTTTTGCTTCAGGGAGTCATGTCCCCGAAGCAGGGGTGACAGGAAGGCTCATGAGTCATCTTCTAAACCACCAGAGCCCTCGGTCCAGTGTGTTATGGGAAGTGCCATTGACCCGGGGTCACGCTCTGAAGCTCCACTGTAAACTGCAGCTGCGTAGGAGCTGATTCACATCCCTTTCATCTCTTCCTGATGAAACTTTCAGGAACAATTTTTGTGTCTTTCCTTCATCTTCCGTTGCTTGTGGGTCAACCTGAAATCAGGTATTAAATGCTCCTGCAGAAGCTGAAGAGGATGCTCCAGTACACCTGCTTGAGCAAAGGTGTTTCTTTTCCTTGATCTAATTGTCCTTGCGTCGGTCAGTCTGACAGCTGGGTTATGACCTAAAATCTGGGCCTGATGGGTGAGCTTCAAAGAAGTTCTCTGTGCTTTAGAGAGAGTCTTTCTATTAAATAGAAACAGATGTCTAATCCATTCTTTGAAATTTCAGTCCAAGACTTGCTTTTGTTGGGCATTTCTCTGGGCCTTGAGGGATGGACCTCGCAAAGAGAAATGGCCTGATTCTCTTCAAAGACAGTAAATTTCCAGACACTGTGGTGCAGCGGTGAGAACAAAACCCAGCATTTTTTCTTTGTTCTTGATTTTAAAATGGCATTCAAAGACCTCCACTGACAAGAACCGCTGCACAAGTACATAGTGGAAACCCACCTTTCTTGCAAAGAACTTAGAGCTGATGGTCAGTGAGAGCATTAGTGTTTCATATGAATGAAATTCTGCAGGGGGAAGGAACCAAACCACACAGAGGAAGGAATCAGCTTACCTCATTTGAGCTAGCTAGTTTGGCTAGTCAAAGAAATTGGCTTTCTTGATGATGATTTACCTTAAGTTTAGATCAATGTTGAAGACCAGTGTTTGCACCTCTCCACTGACAGGGGAGGAGACCCTGTTTGACTGGCACAGACCAGGTCAAATGGTCTAATTTTTAGGTGGATAAATTCAAGTGAGATGAGTCCCAGCCTTGTCTCCATTTTCACTGCAGCAGGGCTAAGAGCTCTAACTGGAGCACTCTCAAAGGGCAATATGTACTCTTGCTCTGTCATCTGTCAGCACTTGGTTCCTTTAGTAGCCTTTGCATAGTGTCCAGATCCTTCCAAGAAAACATTTGTTGTCCTCTCCATCAAAAGCAACATCAGAAAATTTTAATCATGTCTTGGTGTCAGTAGGGCTTTGACATGGTCTTACATCACAGGCCACTGAAATACCGTCAAGATGAATCTGTGGTAAGATGGGCACCAGAACACCTTAGAGAAGTGAAGTCAGATGGTAGCCACCAACGGTTTACTGTCTAATTGAAGATTACATTGTGTGAGATTTGACAAGAGTCCATCTGTCCATCCATCCTAGGGACGATGAAATAGACTGTGTATTTATTTAGGCAGGGGCTGAGACTCTGGAAGGGACTGGCAAGATGAGTGATATTTCAAGGAATTATGACAAATCAGAGCACTGGTGTTAAATAGCCACTGTGGAGCTAAGTGACGACATAGGCTTAGGAAGAATCAGTTGCAGATATGGAAATGAACATGTTGGAATCAGTTCTGATGAAAACCATGTGAGGGAGTTAATAATGCGTCAAAACCTGAAGTAAGTGCTATACTGATGAGAAAAAACCCAAACCAAGTCATCAAGTGAGTACACTTAAATGGGACGTTTCTAATGTAAACCACATAATACAGCTGTTCCACTTCACTTCACTTAAAGAGGGGTGGAAGGAGCCTAAAGGAAAGTAACAAAGATACTCCAGAAAATATAACCCATTAAAAAAAAAAATAGAAAGAACTGGCACTGCACAGTTGAGAGGAGGAAAATCTGAAGGAAATGCAGGCTGCAGTCTTCAAATATGTAAAAGATCATCATAAAGATGGTGGTGGTTGATTTCACGTCCCACCCATATTCTGCCTTAGGTGAACAAGGAGCAAGAAGATGAGATTACAGTAGAGGAAATAGAGCACAGATGTTTGAGCTGCAGAGTACTTCAAGAGACCAAAGAGCTTTAATCACTGGCAATTTTTAATAAGGAGATCTTTTCAACCCTATCTGCTAGGAATCTGTGGTCTCACTCACTTTATGGTGAAGGAACACACATCACCAAGTGCCTGGAATAATTTTCAGAAAAGGGCAATTTTTTAGCAATGGCAGCTCTTCTTGCTGGTTGCTCTAATCTTTGCCAGAACTTACTTGTCTACCCCCTCCACATTTCCCTAGTTGCCAGAAAGAGGGATTTGGCCTAGCTTGAAGCCTGCATTTCAGCTTAGAGAGGTCAAACACTGCTCATACTGTCCATGTGCACATGGTGGCCTTTGAGACTTTTTGGCAGAGCACTTGGCAGGCAGTGCAGACCCTCTCCATCTTGGGGCACAACTTCCCCAGAACCATTTCATCATCTCTTCAAGCAAAATAAAAGCATTTCTGGGGGTGGGGCTGAGGAGTGGTTGTTAAAATCTCTCTTTCCTCAGTGTAAGCAGCATCTTTATGAGGACAGCGAAGTACTACCAGCTGGAGAATTAATTTAGAAATTTCCTTTTATGGAAGAAGTCTTTTTCTAACACTACCAAAGAGAAGCTTTTAAAGAACAGCACTAATTTGAAAAGCTTACTGTTTCCTTTTAGGCTGCAGATTCAGTCTAAATAAAGAGCATCTTCCCATTGCAGTGCAGACATTTTCAAGTGCACTGACAGCAACAGGGAGATTTCGGTTATCAGTGAATCTGTCTGTGTTTTATTCGCCTAACAAAATAATTTTGTTGTTCAACATTAAACATCCGTATCAGATGGGAGGAATCTAATTCTCCTCACTGGGGACAGATCCAGCTGTGCCGGTGGATGGAGGAAAGGGGGGAGGGAGAAACAGGGTGAGCTGTGTAATTGAATGGCCACAGCAACTCCGTGCAGCTGAGGGGGGCTGTGCAGGATGCAGCAGCGATGCTAACGCGAGGAGGGGAGACTCCAACCACCTTCACTCCCTCCTCCTCAGGGTGTCTGTACCTGGTTGTGAGCCTCCAGGCAACCTGCCTGCTACTCGCAGGTAGCAATGCTGTGCAATTCTGTGCAATCCTGTGCTGGTGTAGGAATCCTGTTTCTAAAGACAAGACACTAGATTTTGTTTTGGATTCTCATTTTGCCAAGAATGGGTGGTTTCCTTTTGATTTTTCTACAGGTCTCTTATGCCTAACCGTCTCAGCCTGCATTTTGCCTTCACTCTATATCCTTGCTTGTATTTGCCATTAGGCTAGTATTTTCACAAATTTTGCTGGTTTGGGACCCAGTGACAATTTTAGGACGTGTCTATCACCCAGAACTCCAGGTGACATCAGCTGTAACTGAGTGGAACAGAAACTGGGGCTAATCCATGCAAGAAGCTTACAGACTATGTCAGGTCTGATCCCTGCCGTATCCTTAACGTTCTGTATCTCTCCAGCCCTAGGTGAGGCTGTCACCTCCTTCCTAGTTCATAGAAGAACCTGATTCAGACAGATAAAGCATTTCCTTTTGGTTGAACCGGAAAGATTTCTTGTGGGCTGGCACAGACACAGCTTTCTGCTATGCCTTAGCCTGATGTTGTAGATATTTTCAGCTAAAGCAACAACCTGTTTCACAGGAATTTGACTCATTTAATCGGTGCAGAGGATCACTGCCCAATTTCCGTTCTCCTAAGGAAAGTTTTTTGCTCTTTTCACTTTATGTCAACAAACCACAAACTTGTCAAATTCCGCTGCTTCACTGTAATTACAACGTGGGCATGAGAAATCATTCACAGGGTCAAAAGCGGAGATGTGGCTCCATAAATACATTTGTCAAACTGACCTCAAGCTGGCAGGCAGGCAGTACCAGTGCCAAAAAATATTTAGCAGGTGTAAGCATGCCAGCCACTTCTGGTATGCAGTATGTTTCTTTAGCAAGTAGGTGGCTCTATGTGCTGCTTCAGTATCTGTGGGCAATTCTCTCATGTGCTTCTATTTATTTGCCGTGGTATTTTGACTGACGCTATGCAGAGCTGCACTTGACAGCCAAGCACCTCACAAACCCATTCTCTCTTCTCTTTTTTCACTTGTTCTCCAACTGCAAAGTTTGTCCTTTTTATCTTTTTCCAAACGATTGAAATCCACTCCGACTTCAGAGAATCGAACACTTGATGTAAAGAGGATTAAATTCCTGCTGAAAGGCAGAGTACAAGCAAGAGAGCAAACAGGCCCACTGGACAGACCCAGGGGAGGCGGGACGGGGAGGAAAAAAGCAAGGAAGAGTCAGGCTAAGAGATAGATGACGCCTAAGTGCTTGCAGCAATACATCTTCCACAATGTAAAAAAAACCGCTCTCAGTAGTGAGGGGGAAGCTTGATTAAATGGCCACAGGGAAAGAAAAAAGGAAAAAGACATTAAGACAAGTCAACAAGAAGCATAAAGCCACGCATATGAGACTTGCTTATCAGTATTCTTTATCTATCAGCATATTTGTTTAAGCAGGTTGGTTGTGTTTCACTCTTTTTTCAGCCTGGAAAGAGAAGGACAGAGGGCTATTAAAGCTCAAGACAGCTAGGGTAACAAATGGGTATGGAGCCTGCAGAGCACTGGCTTTGAACATACTCCAGCCTCTGAAGGCTTCACACACACATAATGAGATAATGAGATGCATGTGAAAGGTTTTGGTTTTATTTGTTTTGGTTTGGTTTTTTTGGTGTTAACAACAGTGATTTGCTTTGTCTTCCTGCAAGCCCGAGGGATTTTTGACATCCATATGCCAGATTTGCTGCCACTGTGAAGACGAAAAGGGGTAGGAAACCCAGGAAATAAAGGCAGAGGGCCTGTCATAGAGCAGCAAAGGAAGTGGCATTAAAAGCCATAAAAGCAGGATGTGATTGTAGGCAGCACAAAATCCAGTTTGTTTGAATCCAGCCCAAACTCATCTGAAAAGTTCACAAGGTGCTTCCTAGCGGTTTAATGCCTGGAGTGACTAAGGCTGAAATTCACTGGGCGCTTTAACTTGGTATGAGATGGCTTTCTTGCTGAAAGAAATTGATTTTTTGCTTGTTGGCAGGTGAAGTTTCCTTTCTCACATGGAGCCAGCAGGAACAGAAAAGTGGCAACACAAGAGAAAACATATCTGGAAAACATGAAAGGTACTTTGTTCAAATCCAGACCCAATTGGGAATGAGACAATTGCTTCTTCTACATGTCTCTCATCCAGTAAAATTGGAGCATAAGGCCTGGCTTGACTTCTTTTTTCTACTTTTTTATTGTAATATTGTTTGAAAGAAGCTGTCCTTGCAGTTCCCCTGTGTGAAAAAAGCACAGGACTGATATGCAGTCTTGTGACATTGGATCTAAACCCGGAGTCAATGGTACTCACAGAAATAAACTGAAGGCATGAATGAATAAACAGGATTGCAACAAACTGGGGAATAATGGAAGAGCGGAGTTCCTATTGTCGCTCAGACCAAACTGCAGAGGCCTGCACCTCACTCACCTCCTCCCCCTCCTGCAGCAACAAAACCATCTTGGAAGCCTAGAGTGCAGCACATTATGGGGACATCTGTCAGGAACTACACCCAAGCTGTTGTGGATGAATGTCAGATGGATAAGGTTGGTCACAGTCAATAAAAATGTGTGGAAGGTAATTTAATCATTCCATGAAGAGAAACACAGAACAAAGCTTTCCTTCCTACACATGGGGTCTGTAAAAAGCCTTTAGAGCCAGGCATCCCCATTCCCCTCTGCAGCATGCAGACTCAGGGGCAAGATTCCCCTTCTCCCCCTTCCACCTTCAGGCTCATTCCTGACAGTGTGTCATTTCTTCTTTTCAGCAGCCTGGCACTGATGGGGTTTGGAGGGGGCAAGCACCTGGCCTTGGCACTGGGGAGGTGCACATCAGTGCTCACAAGAGAAGCTGAAATTGGGCTTCCTATTCCCTGTCCAAATCCCCTCACCAGCAGGATGCTGTACAGAACTTGACCATGAGTCCTTCTGCCCATAGCTCGCTTGGAGGAAAACCAGAAACACTCCTGGTGTCTCAGGCAGAGGGGCTCATTGGGAGGGTTTTTGCAGGCTGCTGTTATGCTCAGGTACCTGTAACCCACCCAACCAACGTACATGTGCTCTTCGAATCCTGTTCTTTTCATCTGCATGGCTTTCATAACACCAGTGGGTTTATGCCCACCTAGCTTTTTCTTTTATGAACACATAAGATACAGAAGACATTTTTACAAAATGCAATTAATGTCATCCATGCCAGAAACTGCGGTGGCATAATTACTGTAATAAAAACCCCACACTTGTTTCTAATTTTAATATTGCCTAATGTCTGGCTGTAAAACTGCATATTGTCATGTTTGGAGCACATATTACCTTTTTTTAAAATTATGTTGGTGTTCACAATTGGCATTTATGTAGTTTTTCTACACAATCACTGTTTTTTCATCCTACTCTGAAGGCTGCCTAAGAGCTACACATTCCTTTGTCAACATTTCTGGAGCAAATGTGCTCCTCTATTTCTAAAGACCATGGTAACGCCTGCTTCAGAAAGTTTGTATGTGGAATCTGGTGAATATTTCACAGATGTGGAGCAGGACCTCCCTATCAGCCATCGTGTCTGACCAGATGAAATTTATAACATCTGCTGCTCCCAGTCAGGCACAGCTTTCTGTTGTTCCAGCTGTTGCTGAGCATGCATTAAGCACTTCCAATTAGTGCAACCTCCTCCTAATGTTACAGCAGCTTGTTTTTTGCTGCCAGAGAAGAAATATTTTTCAAACCTAAAAGATTTATTTGTAGCTGTGATGTCGATACACCCTGTAATGGGCTTTCAGATTTTAGGCCAAAATACCAGAAGCCCCAACTGTCAATAAGAGTAACAGATCGCATGGCATCACCCTTCTCCAGAATTCAAAGAGTGCTATAAATGGGTACTGAATTCCCTCTTCTGCACTTAGGAAGAATGAATAATGGAAAGGATTAAGACTGGAAACAGCCTGCTGTAAATTAAGATGGAGAAACCCAAAAGTTTTGCCCTGGGATCTACTAGACAATGCTGCTTACTATCAGCTACTTTTAGCTGATGTATGTTTCGCTTCAGCTCCATTGAGTTCCTGCCATGGTTCGCTGCTGCAGCACACACTCAGGGCTCATTTTGGCCTCACTGGGCTGCTTCAGTTCAGAGGGCTGTGGATTGGAGTGGGGTTAAAGCAAAGACAAGTGCTGGTACAGACCTTTCAGCAATGTTCCCCATCTCTAATTCAGTGTGACACTCTCTCCCAGAGCTTCACAGCATCACATCTCCCAGAGGTTTTGCTGGTTAGAACCTGTGGCCAGCGGCGCTGTAAAATCTGTGCCTTTGATTTAGAGGGACATGAAGACTTTTAATAAGGTCATTTTTTCTTGTTAGTGTCTCTGTCAAGAGAATGAGGCATCATATTTTAATGGCCAATATATTTTGTTAATTATGGCATTTCATTATTTTTCTCTGACCTTGTCAACAGCCAGCATTTTGATCGTGTATATGCATTAAATGCATTAATGCCTCTCTTTCTAATAATCCAAACTGTCGAGCAGGGGTTCAATAGTCAGGCGGCGACTCCGTGGAATAATGAAAAGATCAAAGCCGTGCCATGAACTTCCCCAGTTTGTGCAGCATACGAGGCAATCACTTTGCAATATTTCATTTCTGTGACAACAGCTGGCGGAGGGCACCAGCCTCCTCTCTGCATAGAGACCTGCACAAAGAGCAGCAGAGTAAGCTCAAGCAGTTGTCACTGGCACCGTGGCAAACAAAAGCAGCCAGCAATAAATGGCACAGAGACACAAGGTCGGAGGATATGGCCCTCTTTGCATTGTGAGGGAACTGGGAACACTCTCCCTGATGCGGGAGAATGGAGTACTGATGCAGGGGGCTTCTTACAACACAGCTGCACATCTGAAATAGTTTTGCTTCAATTAATTGCTTCGTGTCCTTCTCTCTTTCTATGTCCAGATCCTCACCTCCTTTGTCAAAACCTGAAGCAAAGAAAATCCCTGAAAAATCTCAAAAACGATTGTCCTTTTTTTTTAGTAGTACTTCTCTGAAAGTGCACTGATTTGTGCACTTTTTGCCTGAGAATATTTTCTCCTGATGATTCTTCTTCATTCTCCTTGGTTTTTATTTTGTCTCTTATGCTGGGGAAATCAGTGCCACTTTGATAAAGTGTGAAGTTGTGGTGGCTTGTCAATAATTCATCATTTGATCCTTTGGTCAGTGTGGCTCATTATCTGTGTGGGAGAGATGGTATCTTCTACCTAGTGCAAGTTTCTGGTGGGAAAAAAAGCCAAACACATCTAGCATCTGTTATGGCTTTCCTTCCCAGTGCTTGGGATTATAAATAGCTATTAGCACACATTTTTTCTGCATTTTTTTACTAAGGACAAACAGGCAAACACAGAGACCTGACTGTCGGGCTCCCTTACTGCAGTCCTACTGGACTAATTGAAAACAAAGCAATGGAATGATAACATTAAGGTTATAATTAAGCCACAATCCATAAATCAATGGGTTCAAATTATCCAGCCAGTAAATTCATCACGCGTGTAATGAAATCATATTGTGAAGTTAGCACTAGAAGCAATGGGGTTGTATTAGTTTGTCTTCAGAGGGTTCATGGTGGAGCCAGCTTCCTTCCAGTGTCGGCCCACCAGCAGGGATGGCTCGGACGGTGGGTGCCCTGAGCCTACAGACAGACAAGAACCATTGACATGAAAAACCCAAAGCAACACAGCATTGGTTTCAATTCAATTTGCACAAGTTTCCTTAGAGCCTGGTCAAGGGACGGTGCCTGGCTGGTGAAAATCCCGCATGGCTTTGCACAGTCAACAACTCCACTCCAACAGTCTCTGTCAAGATATTTTTGCTCCACTTTCTCCTTTTCCATAGAACAATACAAGTTTTCCCCAGTAGTGAATCAATCAATGTTTGTAGTAGCTTTTGTATAATGTTACTTCTTAATTCAGAAGCTAATGATTAGCATGATGGCACCTTGGTGTTTATTTCTGGGAACCAATCCTCTTGTAATGCACACCCACATGCACACTTCATGAAGGTGTCTCTTCATTAAACAAATGTCTCTTCATTAAACAGATGCCTGTGTTCCTTCTGCTCAGAGACTCGGGAGCTGTGAGCTCTCCCATGGCGGTCACTGATTGCTGTCTGGAATTGGGAGACAGAGGCTCTGCTGAGTTTAATTCCACAATGAACTGGCTACACCAGAGGACACTTTGATGACTGTTTCTCTTCTGCTCCACCTTTGCATTTATAGGGATTGATTCTTGTTACACTGAGCCCATTTTTAGAGATGCTTCCAATTTTCAGTGCTCTGCCCTAAGTGCAAGTCATGCCTGGTTACAGGTTCTTCTTAGATGTCACTCATCCCAATAGTCCTCTCTCCTCATCTCACCTGAAGTCAAAAGCACAGATTTCTTGGCTGATGGAGCACTGCAGTGACTGGACCAGGCTGAGTGTAGGTCCCCAGTGTCGGTATGGCCTCTCCATCTGAGCTGGCTCTGCCACCGCCCCATGGCTGGGAGTGGCACAGCAGCAGCTCCATGAAAACAGAAGATCCAGCAGCAGGCAGGCACGGGGCTGAGGCCTCACTGGGAGGTGATGAGGAGTAAGGGGTTGTGTTGGCATGACTGGGTAGAAAATCAAAAGCAGAGTCTGGAGGAGGTTTATACTGCATGTGTTTCAGTGGTCATGTCGTGATCTGGAGCGAGCAGCTTCCAAGGGGCAGAGAAATGTGAGTGGAGCTGGAGACAGCCCCTTGTAGCCCGCTCCTCACTCTGAGGCTGCAGGTGGAAGTGCTGTCCAGGAATGCAGGGAAGAAGCTCTTCTGGGGCCATCAGAGCTCTCGCAGCACCTCTCCACACAGGGTAAACAGCCTTTTGTCCAATATCCTGTACCACCTGTCCTGTCCCTCAGTACGGTCTGAGTCACATTTTATATCCAGTGACTATCCCTTTAGTTCCCTCTATTATTAGTTTGGTTTATTTTGGTTTGAGCCATGATGCAAAAGTCATATTTGCCTTGGGAGTTTCCTCTTTCCACCCCATCATCACCACTCCCCCAACAGCTGTTTCTAATCTCCCTGTTTTGTTTTTAATCTCCTTTTGGGGGTAGAGTGATACTATTTACCACCCTCTCAACAAGGCACCTATTGCCAATGCAGGGGTATGTGTTACTTGCATTCATCATGAGGAGGAGCTATGCAGAGCCAAATACAGGCTTGGGAGAGGCAAAAACTATTCCAGCCCAGCATATGAGTCAGGTTATTGTGAGGGAAAGTGGCACTTTACTGCTGACAACGGCACATGAGAAGTACTCTAGAAATACAACTAAAGTATTCCCTTGTGCGTGCTGGTAACAATCTGGGGGACTGTAAGCAAAAGTTACTTCTTCAATAAGGAAAAATGCCAAGTCCTGCAGGTTGGGAGAAACAACACCCCCACGCACCAATATGTGCTGAGGGTGGATCGGCTGGAAAGCAGCTTTTCTGAGAAGAACCTTGGGGTCCTGGTGAACAGCATGAGCATTCAGCATGCCCTCACAGCAAAAAAACCCAGTCTTACTCTGGACTGCATTAGGAGAGATGTGATCCTTCCCCTTTGCTTAGTGGTGGTGAAGCCTCTCCTGGAATGCTTTGCCCAGTTCAGGGCTCCCCGGTACAAGAGAGGCACGGACACACTGGAGAGTCCAGGGAAGGGCCACTAACGTGATTGTTATACTGGAACACCTCTCTTGTGAGGAGAGGCTGTGAGAGCTGGAACTGTTCAGCTTGGAGAAGAGAAAGCTCAGGGAAGGAGATCTCATCAATATGTACCTGATGTACCTGATGGGAGAGAATGAAGACAAGGGAGACAGAGTCTTAGCAGTGCCCAAAGACAGGGGAAGAGGCAATGGGCACAAATTATACATGAAATGCCATTCGAACACAAGGAAACACTTTTTTACAGTGAGAGTGGTCAAACACTGACACAGTTTATCCATAGGGGTTGTGGAGTCTCCATCCCTGCAAAAACTCAAAACCCAACTGGACATTTCCTGGAGCAGACTGATGTAGCTGCTCCTGCTTGATCAGGGGGGCTTAGACCCAGATGACTTCCAGAGGCCCTTCCAACCTCAACCATTCTCTGATGCCAGGCTTCTACCTGCTTGCCGGAAGGGGCTTTTGGCACAGGCCATAGTAGGAGGTTTCACTATTTTAGACAAATTATTTATTTCCTTATGTTCTTGTCATCAGTCCATTTATGCTTTTTCTAATTCTGCCATCAGCTTGGCTGGTAGCAAGGTGCTTAAAATAAAGGTCTCCACCGATAAAGGCAAAAAAGTACAGGTCTCGTTTCTCTGACAAGATAACCAAGATGCCAGGCTCTGAGGGCATGCTTGGAAAATGTGAGGGCAGAAAGCACTGTTGCAAAAGTTGCACAGATGGAATATACAGCTAGAACACCCACTTTGCAGAGTTTATTCAGGCAAGGACCATGTCCAAATCAGTGGCACTTTGCCAGAAAAAGGAGTAGGTCCTTGCAGTCATTTTTCAGCATAGTGTGACATTAAACCTTCTTTAGCTAATCTGGGCTGCCATCTCACTAGATATTTTGAACCAAGTAAGTGATTTTCATGCAAAAAAATCCCATTGACTTCAATGACCTGGGGAAGAAAACCCCCAAACTTGTTTCAGGGACTTTGAATTTTTTCAGCCTGGAGGAACATAAGCACTGATGTTTGCTCTACTTAGAGAATGTGCAGTAAATCTACATTGAAAATGTCATTGCTCCTTACCCAGCTGAAACACAGCAAGCAGCAGAAGCAGCTTCAATTGTGTGTGCTGTTCCCTCCACCCTCTGCACAATGTGGTTGATTTGCAGAAGAAATTGTCCTTAAGTAAATGTGAAAGAAAAGGTTTTGACAACAGGTACAGCTCAGTTTTAGAAAGAAAGAGGGAAGAAGGAGGAGAGGGGAGGGGAACGGAGAGGAAGAAA
>VZTA01002456.1:100539-142363 GCA_013398855.1 Mohoua ochrocephala | reverse complement strand
TTAGTTGGATATTTTTTAAAGCAATGAAGTAAGGGCTTTAACACTAACCTAAGAATCCATTTTGTGCAGGTAATTTCCACTAAACAGAAGGTGATTTTGGAGATGTGGTGACATTGCAGTAGTGATATTCAAGGTAACATAAAGTGGTACTTTCATGCCATCTAAAGTGACGAACATCTCCTCCTCCAGGTGATGGGGCAGAGCACAAAATCTGCAACCACCACCAATTCTGCTGGTATTCATACAAACTAAAAGCAGGGACAAATTAAAAACAGAATCTCTTGAACCTCAGAAGAATTGGAAAAGAGAAAAAGTCTTAAATGAGTAGTAGAATAAGCTAAGGCAGATTCACAGTCAAAGTTAATCTGGCACTATGATGAAAAACTGTAACTAGAAAAGACAGTCTAGGGCTACTACTGGGCCTTGTCCAGAGTTTATTTCCAAATGTGTCAAATTGATCAGCTTATACATTTAGTAAAGTCTTTGAATTATAAAACATTCAATATTTCAGTTTCTTCTCAAAGGTAAACAGTGTTCTCTACTGATAAAGGAAAATAAGCCTATGCATTAGAGGATATGTCTGGTTTATCTGAGGTTGGGCAAAATGTAAAATTTTCTATGCTAGAGTCATTAAGGAGGAATGTCTTTAAATTAAAAGTTAATATAGTTTATTCTTTTAGAGGAATATTCCTTTTAGGAGAATAATCTCCACTGGCATCCTTATTACGGATCTTGGAATAAAAGAAAAATTAAAAATGGGTATATGTACAAGCTAACAGCTTTTGTCAGTCAATATAAGCATCCAGAAATCTGAATATTTACCAGACTGTCCTAAAGCTGGGAAGAGGGACAAGAATCTCTAGAAGAAATATTTTCCAGACTCTGTAATTAAATCACCCTTTTTGACAAGAGCTGTGGCTATTGCTTGCTGCTGTATATAAAGAAGCTCATCGCTTCACTGATACCAAGGCTTGCTGTCAGAGATGTGAATGCACCATTTATTAAAGAAGGTAAAGCCAGAGAAGAGAGGTTGAGCTAAATCAGCAGCCCCTCTCCTGGAGTCTGATTTATGCTAGTGGCTGGAAGCTCCTGCTGGCCGTGTCAAACCCCTTGCCATGTTGGCTCTGCAAAATGCAGGATTTGTTCCCAGATGGACAGGACGGTGCAGGCAGGTGGGTCAGAGGTTGGCTGTGCTTCAAGCCATGAGGGATAGGAAATCCTCTTTTTCAGCGTGTGCAAAGCGTTAGCTCCTGTTTCCTAAAAGTTATAAAGAATGAGTCACAGTACCTATATTAAAAGAGGTTGAAAGACAGCACGCTCTGACCCACGTAGGCTTCTGTATTCCACTATCTGTAGCTGTATGGAATCAGCAGGCATCCCCCCGTTTGCCCCTGTCGCTGGTGACATGCAGCCTCCACTGCAGTGGTTGCTAATGGTGACTGCTGTAGCTCAGGCAGATCAAGGCACCTCGAAGAACTCTTTCAGTGCTGCGCTCGCTCATCTGCTTCAGGGCTCACAGGTCACTAGATACTGACTTTGAGGTCATTGAGAGAAATATTTGCTTTTCTTTCTTTGTTCTATCGAGATTATTTTCTGGCTCTTCCAAGTGATCATTATGTCTTGTGGCAGAGAGAACAAAATAAACCTGTGACTTCAAGCAACCATGGAGCGATCTGTATTTTTCAAGGTGGTTTGATAAGGGGTAGAAGCTAAAAATAACATGCAAACCCCTCATTTCTGAGGCATGGGGAAAGGCTGAAGGTGGTGTTCCAGGGCAGTCCTACTTCCAGGGGAAAAAGGAGTTTTCACTCAGTCCTGTCACTAGTTCTCTCCTTTATCATTGCTCTATATGCAGAGCTGCTATGAAACTAATTCTTATAAAATTGCTTTGGGTCCTAAAACTTATTCCAGAAGTATAAGGTAATATTGCTTCTGTGTCATATTAATGAAAGGAGGACACGGACAATGCCTCCAGCAGCACAAATGTCTTACTGTGTTTGACTTAGTATACCCTGAGTTCAGTATTATTAATTTTTAGTGGGTTTCTAAATGCTAGTTATGAAAAAAATTTCTCTCTTCACTTTTTTTACACTTAGGGGGCAAAATTCAAGATATGCTTTCACTCAGCCTTCCTTTGTGTCACATGAACAGAGACACGCCGGGTCTGAGGAGTGTTTGCTGTTAATGAGAGGTGTTACATTGCACAGTATTGGCACAGTCTAAGAAACAGTACAGATGTGCTCTATTGACAGGAGAGATTTTTCTTACTTTGCAGCAAAGACATTTACACTGGGGTTTACAAAAGGATTTTAGACAGTTAGGTGCCCAAATCCCATTGGAGCTCAGGTGGAATTGGGGGCCTTGCTGCCTGTGGTTCTGCTACATAAAATGGTTCACGCATGAATACACTTCACTGATGTCACCAGCCATAACGTGTCCCCAGATCAATGACAATGCTTGAAATACTGGGTTGACCTCTTCTTGATCCAGAGCCTTTTTGCACCAGTGAATTCTTCTGATGCACTCAGCCTGATATAAATCATCTGTAGGGCCTTTGCACTGCTTCTTCCCACTTATTTTTTTCAGTGTGGACATGTGTGAGTGAGGAGGAGAAACAGGGAGGCTGAAGGATTCAGGAAGAGCAGGGAATGCTTGGCCAAAGGATAGACCAAACAAAAAGGGGCTCTGCAGGGCAGATCTAGGAAGTCCAAGGGAAAGCATGATTTCAAAGCCAGGTAAATGAATATTTTATGAAGGCAGTGGTCCTTCCACTGCAGGGCTATGGATTTCATAACATGTTAGGTACAGTTTGCTGTCCATGCACTGGCAGGCTGCTGAGTGAAAGAGCGACACCCTTAACTGTGTTTAATAAGATATAGGAGGCATTAGAGAGTGAATGAAGAATGTTTTCAAACTGATACAGTCTGGAAGATGTGTCCAGCTGATGGTAATTTATGCATCTTCTGCCTCAAATTGCTTAACACACAGTAAAGGAAAGGCAGAGGCAGGAGGCCAAAGTGTGAAGAGAATGTGATTAAGGGAGGTGAAGTGCTGTGTCTGTGGGGTTGTATGATGCCCCTCTCTCTGCCAGGTTAATGTCCTCAGGCTCACGTTCAGCTGTAAGAGAGCTGAATGATGCCTGGGGCATTCCATCAGTCTCCTGTGATTACAACTGCTGTAACTTCAGTGTGGCTTTGCGTCTTCTTCGGCCTTCACGTGCTCACTGCTGCACACACAGCACTTGCTTTTCTATTGCTTTGCAGGCTGAACTTCACCTGGGGAGCTGCCTGAAGGGCTCAGACCTCTAAACATAGCCCCAGGCTACATTTGCCTTTGTACAAACTTATGCATAAACTTACTCTTGGCAGAGCTAATGCTGTGCTCTCACACTGCTGGGAGGGATTTCTGAGACTCGGCATCAGGAGGAATGGCTGGATGCAAATGCTCCTTGCTGGCTAGATGTTTGTCTCCTTTACAGAGGTTGTCGGTTGTTCAGAAAGCTTCCTTTTGAAGAATATTTTGACCGTGTAAACATGTGCTGTGTTCAACAAAGTTGAAGGTGCACTTTTCCTGATGAGTATTTCCAAAGCCACATTCTAATTCCTGTTCGCTTTCACAGAATCACAGAACGGGTGAGGTTGAAAGGCACCACTGGAAATCATCTGGTTCAATCACCCCGCTCAAGCAGGGTCCCCTAGAGCACCTTACTCAGGGCTGTGTCCAGATGGCTTTTGAGTATCTCCAGGGGAGGAGATTCCACAACCTCTCTGGGCAACCTGTGCTGGTGCTTCGTCACCCTCACGATAAAGAAGTTGCTCCACATGTTCAGATGGAACTTGGTGGAGCTTCAGGTGGGACTTTTAAAGCTAGAGGTCATTCTAACTCCTTATGCCGAGCTGTCAGACTGAAACGTACGTCCTTGCTCTTCTTGTTTGCCAGAAGACACACCAGGTATACTGAGGGCTGCCATGACCGCCAGGACTAGAGGAAATACAAGAACATAACTCATCTTAGAGGTCTTTTCCAGCCTCCATGATTCTGTGATTTTGTGCAGTGGGAGCTTTTTCATTGATTACAAGTCCTTCAGTTCACTTCCTAATATACCTGCCATTTGTCACAGTTTTGCCTTTGTGTTCCATATTTTGTGCTATTTTTGAAAGCTTTTTTCACTCTACACCATAAGAAATGCCAGTTATTTTTGCAGAAATGTAGGTCTCTCAGCTCTTTCCTCCCAGCCTTCTGATTTTGCAGCATCACCAGTTTGGGTATGTTAAGCATTTTCTCACCTCTTTCATACATGTAAGATTTGCAAGTCATGTGCTATAGTTTGGTAAAACTAGGCTACTGTTTTTATGTAGGTGTCTGCTTAGGTGATCTGACAAGCATCTGCATGCAGACTTCCCAATTTCCCCCGGCTTTATTTGTCCTGACCACCAAAACCTTCTCATCAGGAAGCAGAAGACTGGCACAGTCTCTTTTTGAACAATTTGTAAATACTGCAGGACAAAATTCAAGAGATGAAAATTGCATTTTTCTTTATTAGCATGAGTCTAGCACTTTTTTTTTTTAATTTGCTTGCTACTCCCTCAGATGTGAATTATAAAACATTTTAGCAATGCAGAAATATTCATTTTCTCCGTAGCCAGAACATTGAAAGCAACCAGCAGAACAGTAGAAATCATGCCTTCATGAGCATAATACATCACCATGTAAACAGCTTTGAGAATACTTTTCAGTTTTGACACTAAATTTAACCGTGTCTTATCAAGAGAGTAATATCTAGAAAATCCAATTTACATAACATGAAAATCAGTCATTACTCAAAATTGTGCATGAATGCTTGCAGCAGAAATCACTTGCTTCTCTAGACACAATATCCGACTGCGTACTTACACAGTTAAATTGGATTTCTCACCCTTCTTGTTGAGCTGAGTATTTGTTTAGATACTTACAAACATACCTAGAACTGTGTAGGCAGCCAGTCCATGGAAACCACGCAAGCCTCCCTCTGCTTCTTCATGTTAGTCGTGTTTTCCCAATTCTTATTTCTCAGTGTAATCAAAAATTGTATTGTTGTAGGCAGGTGGCTTCCTTTAACACCTACTGCCTGTAGCACAGTACTCCTGGCATAATTTGGGTCCTTAGGAAGATAGTGACACATTTAAACATGTAAAGAACAAGACCTGATGAGAGATTAAGAGTGCTAGGGAATTATTTCCTGAGAGATTAAGAGTGCTAGGGAATTGTTTCCCTCCTCAAAGATAACTACAGCAAGAAGTAGAAGGGTCTGGTTTTCCCTAGCTGGTCTACCCTTAAAGAAAAGAGTCTTTCAGGGCTGGTGTGTATTTAGTCTACTTTGCCTGGCACTTTTCTGCTGAGGACAGTCTTTCCAGTGGCCTAGGAGAAGCAGCTGGTCCCAGGGAGGAATAAGCTCAGGATAACCAATCCTGACATGCTAAGCACAACTGCAATTTGTTAAGGTGAGGCTCAGTGGAGCTCTTTCATGTCACGCAAGAAGAATGACATCTTTGGGCAGCTACATTAAGAACCTAAACAAGTGTGTGATCTTCAAGGATGCAGGTTGCCTGCCACTCAGATTAAATTTAGACAGTATTAGGCAAGACTCACCATGTCTGAAAATCAAATTTGAGCTCAAAGAAGTGCTTTAGGGAACTGAAAGGAGGTTCCCTGACTTAGAAATGTCATCTTCTCTTCCCTAATGGTGATTTATGGAATTTTTTCCATAAACCCACCAAAATGAAAGGCTCTTATAACCAGAAGAATCCTATTTTTTGTTTGCAAGTGCTTTTGGCCTTTTTCTTGTAAACCTTTTTTCCTTACATCCATCCACAGAATCACATTGAAGTCCGCCATTATTGGACAGCAACTCCAAAATCTGCAAGGTGATATGAGCCGTGTGACAGGTCCAAACTGGGCTGATGTCCCTCTGCATGGAGCACAGAGGGTCTGGGACTGGGGAGAGGCCCTTCTCCTGCTGATTCCTCAGGAGGGGTTGGCTGAGGGGAACTGGAGTGCACTGGGAAGCAAGGGGAGGTCAGGCTGCTTCACAGCTGTACCTCCTCATTTCTTGGCTGTAGCCAGTGTGAAGCAAGGGGATGTACTCAATTCAGCCAGCAAACATAACACCTCCAGAAACTTTCTGCCCTCGCCCGCTACCTTTTCCCAGTGCAATATATGCAAGCTGAGGCTTTTGCGAATACGCACGTGTAAGAACTCCTTTAAGAAAGTGTACAAGTTACTTCTCTGGCTCCCTAGACTGCAGAGGCAATTAGGTCATGCTAGGTTTCATTGCTTATCTCTGAGTTGAGGGAAGGAGCAGCAGAAGCCAGCTATCACTTACATGCAGGGATTAAGGACATGACCCCAAATGAACCCCATTTACTTGCTCAGCAACTCAAATGTCATCAGTCTTAAAAATCAATGAACACTGAATTATGAATAGTTTTCATATGGAAAGTTTGAGAAATATTGATTGACTTCTGAGCAGCTGGTTCCACAATATTAATGTGAGCTATGAATCTAATTAGAGCTACACACTCAGCAGAATATGGACAAAGACAAGGTTAAAGTATTGCCTTCTGCCTTTCAGAAAGAATTGGGTGGTTTGCTTTAAATTTCATATGTGATATTCCCTACAGAGGTTTAAAATGCAATTACAAAATAAACTGATAAATCCAAAGCTAAAAAGCTGTGTGCAAAGTAGGTGCCCTTTTCTTGTCCGCAAGGACAAAAGCATTTATATGATTAAATTTGATCTTCCTTTTCTTCTGACGATTTCCATGTGCTTCCATCAACCTAAGTAACTTGTTTTTCATCTCTCTATTCAGACTTTACCCCTTCTCCAATTATATTTTCTTTTTTTTTCGGTCCTGAGTGCATTTATACTTTCCCAGTCTCAATATCTCTATCATTAGCACATGTATATAGACCCTCTGTTAAAGAATACATAGCACGCCTCTCTGCCCCCCTCTAATACAGTAGAGGAGCTTCTTGTTTGAAACATTTTGCAACAAAATAGTAAATGACGAGTAATTGTTGTACTTGGTCCTTTCTGTTGCTGGTGGACAGTGGGAGAGGCTTTCCTGGGAGGCACAATTACTGGCACAACATAGCACAAGTCTTACCAGCTGTGGCGTGGCCCTGCTGCCTCGGGAGAACAAAGATGTAAGCGTTCACTGTACATGTCCCAGCCATGAATACCTAAGGTTGTTACAGTGAACAGGATAGGAGGAAATTTGATTATGAATGGTGGCTTGTTTTCTCACCGTTGCCCACAATAAACATATTTACAATTCAGTGGTGTAAGAAATTATGGATGTTCAAGAAAAGCCTGTTTGTATCTCAAGTATGGTGAACAATGGGTGAAATTCAGCCCCATGTTGAACTCCATGAGAATCAATGGAGTTTCTTCTTCTTTGGGCCATAATTAAAGGCCAGTTGTCTTGTCCTTACCTCCAGATTGCTGCTGTGGAGCAGCCGCAGCGGGTGCGCTATCGGCTTGGTGGCTGTGCTGGTGCTCCTCTGCCTGATGTGGCACATCAGGCAGCATCCACTGAATCAGGGAGGGACATTCCTGGGACCTCCCAATAGCATTTTTCTGCATGGTACCTCCTCCCTCCAAGGGCTCACCTGCAGTTTCACCCAGGAGGTGTCAAATACCACCTGAAGGTTCATGCACGTGGAAGCCAAGTCCTGTTTTCTGCAGTGCCTTTGCAGAGCTGATTTGTTTGGAGCCAGGTTGTGTTTGTGGCCTTCAGGGACCAGAGGGAAAAAAAGCCCCTTATCTGGATCAAACTGTTATCTATGCTGCTTTCTGTGAGGAAGCTCCCTCTGCTCTGGCTGCTTCAGACCAGGTCTGAGCTCTGCCAGACCTACAAATCACCGTGCAGCCGTTGTAGGGATGTCCTGCTTCTCTTCACAGGAATACCCAGACGGGCACACATCCAAATACTGTCTAAAGTTCCTGCAGTTCTACTGGTAGGGCCCCATCCTCGTGCTCCATCACACTGGAGGTACTGCATCCCTCTGAATGGATGTGACACCAGCTGATACCCAGTTGGCAAGGCACGGATATTGTCGTTGCAACAGTCCTCCATGTCATCCTGTGCAATTTAACCTGGTTCTCTTTTGCATCACACAGACACTCTGCCTCCTTTGTTGCCTGCCTACTTGCTTAAATGCTAGGCAGCAGGGGTGCAGGAGCCATCAGAGCGGACAGCCCAACATGTTCAATTATATTTTGTTGTTTGCTATCCGAAACACTAATCTCAAAATTGGAGCCAGCAAGGTTTCTTTTCTTTCTTCTTCCTTTATTTCACTGCAGCAGAACACAATAGATGTCAGCACATGCAATGCCTGCTTTCGTGGCCGTGGAAGCACAAAAGGCCATAACTCTAGGTTTTCAGTTTCACAGACAGTGCACCTGGGAATTCATAGCTGGCAGCAGCTTGGGAGAGTGCAGACAGCTACATTGCAAGGCACTACTGAGAGAATTATTTTAACAAGGTAGCAACACAGCTTTAAAGTCCAACGACAAGTATGCAGAGAGAGAATACAGGGGGAAAATTAAACAATGACATTATGCATACAGTCGTGTGTCTGTTGTGTTCCCCAGTTTATGTCTACCCGAAGCGTGATGAAATATTTGAATAATCTTGCCTTTGAAAATAAGTCCTGTATGATTTTCCCCAAGCCAAGTAATATGAAATTATCTTCGCTGCTCAGGCATGCAGCTTTGGTGAGGTTATTACTGAGTTCACAACACAGATGGACAGTCTCGTTATATAGAACAAATGGGAATTGTCTTTATTACAGTATTTAATTGGCCATCTCCAGACAACATAAGATAGGGCAAGGCATGTTCCTCCATAATGATGCTGGAGAATGATTGCCAAACTTTCCACGAGATTCCCTTTTGTCTGACCTTTTCTGGTGGAACAGGCTCCACTCTCAACCTCTGCCTCCTCAAGGGGAGCAGCTTCCCCTCCTCTCCCTCCTACCCTCACATGCTTTCATCTGTGTTTGCTGTCATTGACCCCTAATTGTGCACAATGCTGAGTGTAGAAGCTGTCAGAACTGCAAATACTCAATGTGTCAGTACATTAAAGAAGGAACAGCTTTTACCCAGTTCCCCACAGCACTGTGGTTTTATCATCCTTCTCTGTTTGGCTGAACCCACATGAGGGAGCCCTGTGTTCCCAACCTGCCCATTGCTGATCTCCCAGCACAGGTTGTGCTCAGCCCCTATCGTGTGCTCAGCCCCTACTGTGTCCTCAGCCCCAGATGACTCCTTTCTTCAGAGGTGACCTGCTTTCTGTGCCTCCTTTCAGGGCAATGTGGTGGTCCAGGCAGTCAGGTGGGAAGCAGGAGGAGGTTTTGATGCTCCCGAGGGAGAGAGAGAGCTCAATGCACACATTTCAGGGTGGAGGCCGACTGCCCTGCATCATCCAACCCTGATGGTTCCCAGCACAGCAGCAGCTCCTTTTTAAGGAAAAAAAGCCAAGTGTTCAGAGATGCTGGCACTGCCAGCACTAGGCAGCAGCTGCAATCTGGCGTCGTGTTTTTGGACTTCTGTGCCTGAAACTCCCTTTTAGCCCTCAGCTGAGTGCCATAACTGGGGATTTTAGTTGTTTTCACACAGTTGTACCCTCCAAGCAACTCAGGATTGTCCTTTCAGGTGTACTTGTGCTTTGTTGTGCGTGTCCTTGGCTGAAGGAGTGTGCACAGGGGCAAAGAGGGAGCCACTGGCTCAGGGAGATGCTGCTGCTCATAGCCTGCTACTGCTGAGTACTGGAGTGCAGCCCGGCAGAATTAACCTAAAAGATCACAAATTATGCACATTGAAGCTAGGAGTATAATTGCTCTGCTATTATGTACCCGATTTCTGTAAAATACCATTATTTTACTGTTTAGAAATGTGTCTTTAGCAGCAGCTATAAATATGCTTGCATTCCACAGTGGGTTAATTAAACATCAATTAAAATATTTATTGAATAACTTATTAATTGACTATAACTACCATGTTACATGAGAAAATTGTTTAGAGATGTGAAATTATATCTTAGACTTGTGCAGTTACAGCTGATGAAACTGTAATTTTATACGGAACATTGAGAATAAGCATTTGTACACTTTTTTTGAACCCTCTGTTTTTTAAGCCCTCCTACTTTATGAAAGATGATTTGTTTAGACAGTATTTTAAAATATAGATGACAAATTAAAATGCTACATAATAGTCTTCCAGGTAAGCTTTGGAAGCAGCAGAGGTGAAGCAGGAGGTGCTGTGTCTCCATCTCTGCAGCATTCGAGCACTTTGTCTGCTTTTGTGGGGGAAGCGTTTGGTATGCACAACGCACCAAGGAGAAAATTACAAAGAGGAATCTCTAGCAGCAGGACTCATAAATTATGTAGCCAAACCACTCCTCTCAGTGACATCCTCACAATCAAGCTGGCACTGCTTTCATTGTGGAGGTGGGAAGCACCCTCAAGGTTACGTGGCTTTTGGCTCCCAGCCTCTCCTTCCCCTCCTCTCACAGCATCACTCCAACATGCCCTTCCCTACACTCATCTCTCCTGACTTTCACCCTCCCTTTTTTTCACCTGCCATACCACTCTCATAACCAAACTTAACTCATCAGTGGTGACGATAAAAATTAAAGCAGCAGAAAAATATACCACTGCCCTTGCCAAAAGAGTTGGCAGGTAGTTGAGCCAGATTCCTCTATTGAGGAGGATAGGAGCTCAGTAGGAGGAGTTGAGCTACTTCTACTCTTTCCCCTGCTTTGTTTGTCAGGACTCTATTTTCAGACGTATT
Source organism: Mohoua ochrocephala (assembly GCA_013398855.1). Lineage (NCBI taxonomy): Eukaryota > Metazoa > Chordata > Aves > Passeriformes > Acanthizidae > Mohoua > Mohoua ochrocephala. Next base: position 131,529 of record VZTA01002456.1, on the reverse strand, counting down.
ACCCCTAGGCTATTTGTGAAAAGAAATACACAGGCCACGAAATCAGTGAATGTTGTGACAAAACAGCCACGTGAGTAATTACTTATGGAGGGTTAGACCTTTTCCTTTCCACCTTAAAGCATAGGATCACTCTGCTCTTGATGCTGATCCAGGTTTCTAGCGTTTATTTTGAAAGCATTACTGGAAGTTATCTTGTGTAAACGTTGCTGTTTATCAGCTGCCACACTTCTAATGGCGAGGGATGTCCACAGGAATTAACACCATTTGCACAGAAGCAACGTGGGCACGGTGCTTGCAGCTTGCCAAGCTGCACCGGATTGCATGTGAGCAGTGACATTCTCCAGGCACACACACACAAACACACATGCTCTTCCTCCCGTACAAGATGTCAGTACTCCTCTGCAATACTCAAACCAGAGCATTTTGCTTGCCTCTGGCTCAGGATTCCCCTCCTGCCCCTCCCAATAGCAATAAAATGACCTTTATAATGAGGAAAAAAAAAAAAGGCAGGCAATTAGTATGCTAGAAGGGAAAATATGATGCTATATGGTTTCTTTTTGCTATGCTTAATAGATTAACTATGCCTGTAATTTAGTAAAAGGCTTTTTGTGGAGGGCATGTGACAGAGAACAGATGCAGTAAATACTGTTTTTAAATTCCCTTCTTTATTCAGTTATTGAGACCGAGACTCTGAAAGAGATGTCCCCCCCCCCACCTGATTACTGCATTCTGGTATTTTCACATACTTTAGGCTGTAGCTATGCTACTGTGCAGATATCGGTGAAAATCCCCCTTTTTATTAAACTTTTTCCATTACTTTTTATAAAGGTCTCTTCCCTGTAATGCACTGTCACAAACTGGGGGCAGAGATCGATTTCCTCGTGTTTGACTTGTACTTCTGTGAATGCCTCCGGAATATGTAGAAACTGAATATAGATAAGCGAGCATCAAAAAAATGAACTTTTATTGAACACTTGGCACCGCTGAGATCAGTGGAAATCCCCTCTTTCAGCAGGGCCAAGTTTTTGTCCTTAGATCTTTCTGGCTTTTGAAAAGTATGAGATTGGCTGTCGGCAGCTCTGGGTTTTTCAATATTTATTTTTTGTGTGTATTATTCTATGAAGGTTGATGCCACTCTGATCCCGTGGCACCCATTTCCATTGCAGTAGAATGACTCTCACCCAAGCAGCCCTTCAAGAGGCTTCACTCCCTGTCTGATTCCGCCCAAATTTAAAGGGAGGAAGGCATCAGCATGTTTCTGGCTAGATGTGAGAGCCATTTGATGGGAAAGAAGTGGAAAGTACTGAGAGCCCCTGACAAGTAACTTGATCTTCTTCGCACCAGAGCAGGAGAGGAGGAAGGGAATCGTTAGGACTGTGAGTAAGTGCCATTGGTTTAAGCAGTTATTACATGCTACTTGAGCCCTGTGAGAAGGAAAGCGTGTCTGCTTTCCACGCACACATGCAGAATGGCTTGTGAGGGTCACCACACAGCTGTGACTTTGCTTGCGCAGTGCCATGGTCAGTGAGCAGGAACTAGGTATCCCATTCCTGGGATGAGCAGCACCTTGGGAGCAGCTGGGAAAGACAAAACTAATCCGGGCTACTACCAGCATTACGATCCATGTGTGTGACAGACAGTTTTCTGGAGCCTGGCTGCAGTGTTGCAGCAGCTGTGGCAAGCAATTCAGACAAATAAACATTAACCCCTTTTCTCCTCAGAGGCTTTGTCAGACCAGTCCTGGTCTGAAGCAGTCCCTCTGCAATGGACTGAGAGCACTGGTGACTTGGGGGGTGCCTTGGGGGACGAGGAGGTCACCGTCCACCTGCCTGTCACAAGCCTGGCTACCACCCAGAGCCAGGACACGGCGTTTGTGCCTACGGCTGGCCTGACTTCTGCCGCTGACCAGGACACAAACATCAGGGCGGTGTTGAGTACCCCTGTGTCTTGCAGGAAACAGAGAGTTGTCTTGTCTTTTCTTCTCTTCCCAGCCGTGGAGAGGAAATCAAGAGGCATGAGTAGCCTGAGAAACAAGCCCTTCAACTGCACTGTACGGACTGAAAGCATTTGTATCCTCCTTACTCAAAGGACTACTGAAACTGGATACTCTCAGGTGTGGAAGCCAAGCATCAATGGCATGGTACACCTGCTTGACTCCAGAGGAGTCTGTCATTGTTGGGGAACGGGAAGGTAAGAGAGGCTGTCTGTTTGCTAGCTCCAGCTTCTGTTCCTCCTGGGTGTTGTCAGCTGGGGCTGTAATTGTGGGTGAGGAAAGTTAGAAAGACAGAACAGAGCACCTGCCTGCAAAAAGCTGAGCCTCAGGTTTCTTCTGCCTGCCTTCTCCCTCGTCTCCCACCTTCCAGCACCACGTTTTCAGGCCTCTCTTCAGTAAGACTCACCAGCATGGGCACACCTAGGGTAGACACAGCTCAGCCCAATAGTGGGCATGTCTGGATCCTTTCAGGAGTGAGGACAGCACATCAGTGCTCGAAGAAGTCTGACAACATATTTTTTTTTTCAGTATAGCTTTCCTGAGATGGACAACATGCCCACCTCTGGTTTGTGGGGTCTGTGGCACCGCCTCATCTCTGTTCTCCCGACCACAGCTTCTGCACCCAATGCTTTCTCCCACATTTACTGGGATGCAGTAAATAGTGTAGCTCTCTCTTTTAGTCCTCTAGTATCACTTGAAGGACCATAAGACCAGTATCTGTAAGTCCTGAGGTGTGCAGTTATCAGCAGAGTGCACCCCACTCACAGAAGCACTTCATTGTCTTGGGCTCTGTGCTGGGGCCTCCAGAGAAATTCCAGGTGTGAGAGGAAGAGGCAGAAGGTGAAGTCAGGCTTGGGGAGGGGTGGGAAAAGGATGAGGGAACAGCAGCAGGAGTTTGGCAGTGCCAGGGAAAGGTGAAGAGGAGTAAGGAGCCCAGAAGAAGAAGGCTTTCCCTGTGCTTCAGCTTGCTGAACTAAGCACGCCAGAGTTTATGCTGGTGGGGTAATGCCAGTTCATTTACAAGATCTGCTGACTGGAGGATTCTGCGTGTGTATCTATCTATCTATTTTGATATATGTATATATAGCTTTTGGCTTCTGAGGTGTTTTTCCCAAAGAGCTGAACAGACAGAAAAGACCTTACATCAATGGGGTATTTACACATTCAGATGTGCCCACTGATGGTTTCCTCATCATAATCTGGCACTCTGCACATTTGCGGGATATTTATGGACAGAAATCAGTTATATTTTGGGAAAAGGAAGCTACTAGAGCAGGAAAAATAACCACGAAAGGGAAAGCATGACAGAGGGGGTAGGAAATAGAAGAAAGACTCTCACTGTATTACCACAGGAGCTAAGAGCTTTGTCACACACGATGGTAATAAGAGTTTACAGTGCAAAGCAGCCCCAGTGCCAGGGTGATCTGCATCCCTGGTTTGGCATGGGACTGGAACACAAACCTGAAAATAGCAAGAGGCTTTTTTGTCCCAGATCTCTGTCTTACGCTCATGTCAGGTCATGCCACACCACCCAGAAGAAGCATGCTCCTGCCACATCCTTCCTCTCTGGTTGCCCCTTCTTACACTTTCATCTGCATTTCCTTTTTCAATGAGCAGGTAAAACTTGGTCGTTATATCCCACAGGAATTAGTATCACCCCAGCTCAGGGAAAGGAGCATACATTGTTAAGTAAAGAGATATTGTGCTTAAATAATATTGGTATGCTTTAGAAGAAAATTCCAGATGCCAGTCTTGCTCCTCCTGTCCATGTCTTATCTACATCCTGCATGAATCACACAGAGCACAAAAGACTCCCTGTCTGATTTTCCTTGGCTGTGTCATAATGGAAGGTTAATGACAGTGAAAAACACAAACTTAAAACTCCTGCTAGCTAATGCCATTTAAGTATTTAGCTCAGAAAAACAGCAATGTACCTTTTCAAGCAAATGCAAATAAGCTTGATTAAAAAATCCTGCAGAAGTCTGGCACATTTGCTCAGGCCAATGAAATTCAAAGTATTGCCATAATACCTGCCTTATAAAAATGCATGTTATTTCTTCAGCTGTGTGTATTTAAACATTTTAGCAGTTCTAATGAGCTTTCAGAATGAAGCTACTACAGCAATCAGCTTCTGTGTAACAAGCAACATTTAAATATTAAAAACGTAAATTAGCGAAGCTGGTTAATTACAATTTTCCAAATACTGCAAAAGTGCAAGTAAGACTATTAACTGCTTTGAAATTCAGATATCAGTTCCTCCCACTCAGGGAACATCTAGTTCAGTAGCGAAGATGAAGTTACAGAACAGTCTCCTGAGCTAGCCAAAACAGTATCTGCTTACCAGAACTAAACCCCCTGCATTTCAGATGCCATTCAGAGATGTTAAAACTGCACAAAAGGTTTAGGGAAATCTATTTTTTTTTTTTTTTTCAGATCAGAGCATACCAATTTTTGCAAACAAAAATATCACGCAGGGAACAGAATTTCTGATGAAACACGGGCTTTTACCTTTGATGCTGGGCACTGTGGTCGGCCATGCTGGGAGCTGGGCAGGCTGGGTCTCACCTCCACAGCCTTCCAGGTATGTGAGGACCTTTCCCTCACCGAGCACACAGAGAAGCATTTGTGTCAAGTTCACCCACTGCCAAAAATGTGCAGCCAGTGTCTGAGCTACAGCTCCTCTGTCCCAACGTCTTCATAAAAATTACCTCGGCAGCAAACGTAGTATCAGCAGGGTATTTACAAAAGCCAACTGACGAGGACATTATCTTAATTTTCTCTTAGAGAGCACAGGTTGGCATATGCTGTCATTCAAACCCATCCCATTTCCTTTAGAGGGAAAAAAGCAGATGGAATCCTCTTTGGAGTCACCCACCAGGAATGTCCCTTAAAGTCCCAGATCCCCATTCAGCCATTACAGCCACCTCCCTTTACTGACACGGGTGCAGGCATGGAGCAAATGGCCAAGCAGAAAGATGACAAATGGCTCCGAAATTGTGAACGTGCACATCTCTCGAGTGCATCATCTGCCTGTACTGCTTCATGCTGCAGAACAAAGAAGGGGTGCAGAAAATTCCTCCTTCTCAGCCTTCACTGGAACTTCATTGAAACCACAAGGAAGTCATCCCTCTTCAATGAGCTCTGGAAGCTTTTCATTTCAGTACTGAAAAACCCCCACATTATTTTCTCATTTTTTACTTTATAAGTTGCTGCAATTCAAAACCTTATGAGATAATGTCTTGCAAAAGTGAGGAAAATGTTTAATTACACTTCTTCACGGGAGTAAATGAATGGGTAGTTTTTGTTGCTGCTCAAGGAAACTGCATTTCGTTGCTAGCTCTGCAGTGCTTGTGTGCACATTTATGTTTCTAAAGCATCTCAAAACTTCGCACGTTGCCTTTGTTTCCTTTTAAGTTATCTTTAATTTTCCATCTGTCTCTGACCCGCCCTGGTTTTGCCTGAAATCCCAGCTGGCCTGTTCAGCTCCGTCTATAGGCGGAAATGAAGTTCCAAACTATTTCTGGAAGACATCGTGTATTAGAAGGATCAACACTTGGCAGCATCTTTCCACTTGCAACCCCCTGGCTGGCTTAGTTTGGGGTTCTCTTCCCGAAAATATCTCCCAAAAGTAAGTGAGGAAATGAAAAGGTTTATTCAACTGACTTTCGACTGCTTAATAAGAATTGAACTAACACTTGTGTCACTCAAGCATACCGTAAACTAGGACATTAACAGCTAAAAAACCCCATAATACTTCAAGCCAGTGAACAGAATAGCTGCTGTACACCAGCCTGAATAATCTTTCAGCTGAATTAATGGCAAGTTAGTTATTGCAATTATAATTTCTTGTCAATATTATCTTAGAGTCTGTGGGTTCCCGGTCTTGGAAGATCCCTGAGTCTTGGCATTGCACATAGTGTAAGAGACTGTCTTCCCAATAAGGGTTATAAACTCTTTGGGATTGGGACAAGCAAAGGAATCGGTGTTGTCTCCTATTCAGGGAAAAAGACGCTTAATGGTAAGTGACCATTATAACCAGAAAGCCCATATCATACCTGGACACAACCTGATTCTCTTGAATTTTACTGTCCTAGTCATCCCTCATCTCTGCATATCTGCTAGACTTTACCGTGAAAATATATGGAAAAGGACATTTATATGAAATTCTGAAAAAGAATTATTTTGCCTTAACAATGCTTTTGTTGTGACACGGGTGGTTTTTTTGTTATTCTTGGGAGATTGAGAAAAGAACACACTGACTGTAAAGCACCACTGCAGAGACACTGGATGAGCTCTTATTTCACCACATTTAGAATAAGGTTGTTCAAGCCAGTGGGAGAGGATTTAGTGTCTCTCAGCTGCATAGAAGTGATTTTTAAAGGTTGTTTTTGTGGTTGCTTCAGACTGTGAGGCAAGAAGGCCTGTTACTGAAGTAAAGTTCAAAAGGACCAGACTCCGAAGGGAAAAAAAATTGGATCTATAAAAGCAAAAGCTGCAACAATTGTATAGATTTCTCTGCAGAACAGATTTTATCTAGTCTTCCCAGTTAGGTCCCTTTGAAAGGATAACTTCAAAGATGTTCTCTGCAATGACAGTGCTTCAGTGCCGAACCACAGCAGCAAAGAGATATCAACAAGTTCTCTAAGTGAAGTCCTTTAAAAAAAGCCCTCCACCTTATTCTATTCATGCTCAAGTGCTAGCATCTTAATGGTGCTCTTGGTGCTGTAAGATTTAGAAGCAGGCATAAAATCAACAAAACCTTACATAAGCCCATCAGTGTGAGAGAGAAATACAGAGGAGCACACTCACTACATTCTTTGAGGCGTTTCAGAAACAAACTCAGCTGCTGACTGGTGTTAGTTAAAATCATTGTGGTTCTCCTTCCTTTCTCTCAACCAGTTTCTTTTACTGACTTGCCTGTGGTTGCTTTTTCTAGGACAGAAATCTGAGTGAATCTGCAGCTCACTTGCTGTATAATTCATGCTCATGATTCTTGGCCAATTGTGGCTTTATCCAAAATATCTCTGGGTTTCCTTACAGACATATTAGGTCAGATTCTTTTTTACTTTCTGTTTCTGGCTGAGGGAAGCATTTCATGTCTGAAAATGACAAATCCACACAAAGCTCTTTTGGACAATTCCTACATGGTTATCAGCAGTGAGCACTTTAATTTCTTTTGGGGATGGAAAGGGCAGAAGGGGTAATTGCTGGTCCAGACACAGACACTTGCTGTGGATACATATTTACAGCAAAATGTGTGGTTTCTCTGCCCAGAGCATGCTTCTGCCTGGAGAAGTTCCCCTTCGATACATGCATGCAACATTTCACTGTGTCGGCAGAGCAGCAGCTTTTGAAGGATTTTTTGTTTTTCGAGAGGTGACTGTGTGCAACTAATAACAGCTTCTTAAACAACAGGCCTGATGACGAGAGCACAAACACCTCAAAACCTATTTGTTTCCATTTTCTTTCTCTGGTAGCAAATCTAAGTCATCTATCTTCAAGGATGAACCTTAACTTTCCGGAGCCTGACTAATGGCCCACCATCAGTGGGGTGTTTACATTTTGTTTGGTGTTTAGCCCTTTTGAATCACAAGGAGAAGTAGGGGCCTATTCCAAAGCCCCTTGTCTGATGCTTTGCTGAGCCCATGCTCAAGATACTATCATTCTTCTCTCTGCTGAAAGGAGAGTAGGACCAGTTGAGGCCTTAATGAGATATTTAAATTACTTTGAATGGGATCAAGGACAGTGTGTGTGATTCATTCCTCACACCCCAAAAGGAAGAAACCACCCAGCTACGTGGATGGAAGAGATGTTCNCCCCCCCCCCCATAAGGCTGGCAGAGGACATAGCTTAGAGACTCTCAGAGAAAATGATTTCCTCTCTCTGTTGAAATCTTGGGAAGCATGGAAGACCCCTGCAAGACTTGACTCGCTCTGGGAGAGAGCATGGAGGTTCCTAGTTTGAAAGAAGAACGGAGGGGGAGCACTGGGAATCTCCATCCTCACTGGCACCCTGGGGACCTGTGTGTCAGTGCCCGTGTGCCCCTTGCAGAGGGCACCAGGGGCTGCAGTCCTGCTGTGCAGCTGAGCCACGGTCTGCAGGAGGTGTCCAGCGTCGTGCTGCAGGCACGGGGCAGCTTTGCTGAGTGCACAAGCTCTTGTCTCACTCCATCGGATCTCTGACATTGTACAGATGGATTTGTTTAAGTAAGTGCTGGAAATGAAAGCTGGAGTTTGCTGATGATTTTTTCCTTCTCCTCATGCACCTTGGTATCAAAGCAATAATCAAAAAACCCCCATACTCCAGCATTAATACTCCTGTAACTACATAAACTAGCAAGTTAATGCCACAATCCTTTTTTTCTATTTTTAGTTTCTTCTGCAGAAGACATGAGTTTATTATGTTACAGTGTGAGGAATGTTTATGTTGGTAGCAGTTCTCCGATGAAGGAAAAATATTAGCTCAGTTAGAGCCCAGGTAATAAGGGAAATCTGAATCTGACCTATGCTTGAACAAACACCGATCCCGTCAAAATAAAATATCTTCAAATTTTAACTCAAAAAATTTTTAAAATAAAAACAAAGGAAATGTCTCGACAGTGTCCTTTTAAGCAACCTTCAGAACTGGAGGCACCATTTCTGAAAGTCTATTTAAATTCCTGTAAGCATCTAAATGACTCGGGGGAGAGCAGGCAGAGGAACAGATAACAAAAATCAATACATGCTTTTAGTAAAGGATGGTGGCAAAGGATAAAGAATGTAAACAATTATAAGAACAGAAGATTGCTGTAGCTCTAGTAATATTTCAGTCCCTTTCATCTTGTTCAACCTGCTGTTCAGTTTCCCTTATTTTAGACAGAGGGGTTGTTAAAGCTCTTTCCAGCCAAGGAATGGGAGAAAGCAGCCTGCTTTCTTCTGTGTGCTTTTTAAAAAGCAGAGAATAACTACATTAAAACACTTCCTGGCCTTTTCAGGTTTTGAACAGAGGCTTATTGGGAGTGTCCATGATTCTTTTGCACGTGCAGGCCAGCTGTGCTAAAAACTACTGTGTATTTAGAGAAATTCATTCACCTTAGAGGGAAAAAAATCCCTAGTGGCTCCCTGGCACCCCTCACACTGTCACAAACTGGAGCAGCCCTTCTTGTCCAGGACTCCCTGGGCATTGACCTCAGAGCTTATGATGAAGGAGCCCTGCAGTTCTGCACCAGTATCACTTGAATAAGAATGAATCTGCTTTATAATGCAGTTTCACAGCTACTTAATTGTTTTAAACATTAATAATTCAGGATTCACAGGGATGGCAGCAAGAATTATGAGAAGCAGAAGTATATGTGTGTTAAATAGGGTCACCAGAAAGACCAGGAGAGCTTGTGCACTTACTAGCTCAGCTCTGTAGATTATACGAAGCACAAGAGGTGGTGCTGGAAAGTTCCACATGGGCTTGGCTGACACACTGGTCTCCTCAAGCCTCGCCAGGGCTGTTCCCAGTAGCATGTGCTCAAATGCTTTGTTCAGCCCCATTTTTGTGTAACCAACTTCAGCCCTACTATACCCCAATCAGTTAATTTTTCTTTTGTTTTCTCTTTTTTTCAAGAGATCTGACACATGTAGCTACGAATCCTGGCCTAAATGTTACTGTCACTCTGTGTCACTGTATGGACACAGACCAAGCAGGACCAGAAACGAGGAAGATGCAGATGTCTTGACTTCTGAAAGCCCCTGCAGGGGAACCTCTGCACCACCGGCTTCTGGAGCTGAGCTGCTGAAGCCCAGCCAAGCCCTGGCGGTGCCCAAGGAGAAGACTGTAAGTTGCATTTATGCCACTTCAGCTTCCTCCTTAGCTTGGCATCAGCTGGAGATGGTCCTAATCTTGGTGCTGCCATGAAAAGAGCCTCCGGACTGCCCGGATGTGACCACTACAGAGGTGTGGTGCCATGGAGCTCCCCACAGAGCAGCCCTCGGTACTGGGGTGGGACTGACCATGGGCAGGCTGTGCTGAGTCACACAGCCTGCCTAAATCTGCCTCCTGGCTTGAGATAAATTTCTGTTCCTTCTTCTCTTACCATGTTGGATCAACAGCCCAGCAGGTGCTTCCCGCTCTGCTTACCCAGGCTGAGCAGGGGCACAGCTGCTTCGCTTTGGTGGCTGCAGAGATTTGAGCCCACTTCTGGAGTCTGCTCCCATGTCATGCTCAGTGCCAGAGCCCCAGTGGATCTTTGAGCATCACTTCTGGGTGCTGGGCTGGGTTGGTTTCCACTGAAGCTTGAAATGAGATGTGTTTTTTCCCCAGCAATCAGTTGTTTAAAAAATTGAATAAAATGGTGGGGGAAGGGTGGGGAAGGGGGAAGGCAGGGAGGGGAGTAGAGCAGGAGGGGTGGGCTCCAGGGATTTTGTCTACATGTGGAGAGAAGAAAAGCCTTCTGCTCCATTAGTCATCTTTGTAATGGAACGTCTGGCCTCCAGAGGCGTCAGGGGTGTCGTGATCTCATCGCAGTTGCAAGGTGGGTTCCTCCAAAGACAGCTAATAGGATCAGTTAATGTTTTTAAATCTGCACCAGCTGGAAAAATCCTGCTGTACAGCAGCTTGTCGGAGTGATGTCAGGTGCCCAGGGGCTAGGAAGGGGGAGAGCAAAGGCACCACGGGGATACAATGCATCACTGCTGCCTAAACGTATGACACAAATTGCCCCTAACACTAAACAGCCCTTCTGGTCACTGTCAGTCAGACAAACAGGAAAAGAAACAATTGAATCTGGGTGCAGCTGCTCAGTGTGCTGATGGAGCTGCCCTCTGCTCGTGGCCATGGCTGCGTGGAGCGAGATTCCTCCTGCCTTTCTGATGCACATCCTTGGAGCAAGGTCCTGCCAGCTTGTCTCTCCTGCCCATGCAGCTGTGGGTCCTGTGTCCTGCCTGTAAGCACCAAGCAAGTTTCAGCAGGGACTCCCTTTCAGCATGTGCCACAGCGAGCCCTGCTTTTCTTATCACTGCTGTTGAGTTATTTTCACTAGCTGTACTGAGAGCTGCAGTCCACTGGGTTCATCCCACTCCATAAGACTTCTCTTGCCTCCAGCTGGAGGGGCAGCAGGCTGCCAATCTTCGGGCATCCTACCTTTGGGGAACCCAGCAGAGGGCTTGGGTGGCAGTGGTATGACAGTGTGGTGGCACAGAGTGAGCCGGCTCTGGGTCCTGGCCCAAAGAGGTGACAGTCTCCCCTTGGGTTTCTGCCATGCCTGCTGCAAGGGCTCTGCGACAGGAGGGCTGGGCACTGCTGTGGTGGGCAGTGTGTCGGGTGCAGGCTGGTACCGGGTTGAGTGGGGGATCTCTAGAGGGATTTAGAAGGGCATTGCACTTTGGTGCCAGCATGGACGTGTTTTGTAGGTTTTCAGTGAGCAGGCATACTTGAGTGGAATTACAGCGTCTACGGGCAAATGACAAGTTTTAAACTGCCCTTTGAAGCTTGGAAAGTCACACTTATAAAGCTTATAGAAGAGTGCCAGAAGGCTAAGAAGTAACCAGAAGAAAGTAATTATTAATAAGCACATAGAGTCTCATATGCTGCATTCACACTGAGGGGCTGCAACAGTACTTTCCCATGAAATGTCAAAAAGTGATCAACATCCCTTGAGAAGCAAAGCAGTGTGGTGTTTTTATGCTTTAATTTCCCAGCCAGTGATTGTTAGACACTTCTCTGTGATTAAGCATTCTCATTAACTAGAAAGGTCCTTTGCAGAACCAAACTCAATCTGTATGTAACCTGGTGCATTTGCTTATTGTCATTTGGTGACAGTATATAGTTTGGTGCCAATGGACCTGCAGTTAGACAGAAATAAAACTGGGAGAGAAGAAATCCCTGTACAAAGAGCCTGTGCTTGTGCCCGTGACAGAAATATGTTCCCTTGCTTTGAGGGAACATGAAATAGATCTTAAAGCTTTGTCATCTTCCTGAAGGTTGACAGTGATGTACAGATAGGAGAAACAGCAAATGAGGTACAGACAGGGCAGTGGCACACAACAGACTGCATGACCTGATAGTCTGGTAGTCTGGTTGCTGTTAAAAAACATGCACTTACAAAATGCAGTCAAGCTCAAATCCAGACACTCAGGGAGATATGGTGCAGAGCATCCTTCTGGGGAAAGGGCAGTGCTTCCTCCAAGGAAACTATGACAGACTGGAAAAGGGCCGGAGACCACGACGAATATGAGCTGCTAACCCAGCCCTTCTGCCAAATGATTAAAGACATGGGAATACTGAGTGGGAGTAAGTAGGATATATTACCTTCATGTTTGGCAGCAGCACATTGGCCAAATGAGTCCGTTTCTGGTGTCAGCAATTCAAAGAGGATATTGAAAAACTGGAGGGGATTCAAGTAAGAACTACGAGAATGTCAAAAAAAAAAAAAAAAAGGAAAACATGAGGAAGTCCCAAGGAGAGAAGTCTGTTTATCTTATCAAAAACTAGGCTAGTGCAGCCTGTGAATATCTATGGAGGAAACAAAAATTTATTAGCGGATAAGTCTTCAGCCCAACAAATATAGAGCATTGTCCATCAAGAGGAGTCAAAGACAGAAACACTTCAGATTAAAAATAGGGTGTAAGTGCTTAACAAAAGGAGTAATTAACAACTAGTCTAATTAATAACTACCATAGATTGCATTATTTTCCTGCTGAAAGAGATGCTGTGGATACAACAGGGGTTAACAGAGAAATCCGAGTTTGATGCTCTGCAAAATCTCAAACCAAATGATCTCAGCCATCTCTTCCAGCTCTGCCTTTGAATTCTGTAATATATTCTGTTCCTAATTCAATATGGGAAAAAGGTTTCATTCCAGTATCTATGATTTCTACCAAATGGTTTTTGCATTTGTCTTCCAGTGGTTTTTATTTCCTGTAATGAAATTTTGGCTGATCTTTAGCTCTGTGTGCATAAACATTGCTGGCAGATAACAACTGGGCTACAATATCCAAAGCTTCATAGGAGCATTCCACAACATAGCAGCCAATTATGAAAATAAATTATTCGATTCTGATTCTGATTCTCTGTCCTGAGGGAATTTCAGCCAAAATCCCATCTTTTTTAAAAAAAAAGAACAGTCAGGGCTTTTACCAAGGGCTTGCAAAGTGGAGACTGAAAAAACCCTGGTTGACTCCTATGTATTTCCTATAACCATATTTTATTGTACTTGTGTATTGTAGATAAGTATTCGGGAATAGATAATTTAAAAAATAAATCTTGCATTGCTGGTTTACGTGAGGCCTGGTGACATTTTTTGACATGATGTGACACCTTGTTTAACAGTGCTTGCTGAAATTCATCTCTCTAACACGGTTTTGCCTAGCCTTGTATGCTGTAAAGTCCACACTAGGTGGGTTTTAGAAGGTACGGGATGAATATTTTACATTTGTCTTCCAGGGGCAAGAAGAGCAGGACAAGTATCTGAGCTCAGTTATTGCACTGCTTGCAACACCTTGCCTGTACCTTGTGTCTAAGAGAACAAAAGTATCTTTTTTTGAGGGATTTCTGGGTTAGATCATTCACTGATTTTAGCATATCATTGTCACAATTTTATTACAATGACACTTTCATAGGTTTTATTGTTGGTACTACCCGAAGAGTTTACAAAGCCATAGCATATGGACACAATGCAGATGGCATTTTTATCACAATTCATTTATGAATTAGCCATATGCATGTGCTAAAAAACAAAAAAAGAAAAACAGCTGTGTTTAAGGAGACAATGTTGCCAAATGCTGCATGCAAAATTTAAGGAAGGAATATTTCCATTAGGGTTAGTTTACCGTGTTCTCTTGGTTTAAGTTGTTTGTTTGAACGACTTGTGCAACTCACTTTTCTGCTCCTGATGCAGTTTCATTTTTAACTAGTCTGGTATGTGCGGACAGAGAGTCATAACCCAGATCAGGTGGATTGATTGGGACACTGACCTCAAATGAACACATTTTCTCCATGAATATGGATGGGGCAAGCTTACATGTTTGACCAGCTAACTTTGTGTTTGTATTTTTACCAAAATGGAGGAAACAAAGGGGAAAATCCAATGCAAACAGCATGGATTACTGCCTGGACTTAGTGGGCACCCACAAAAGGATTTGCTATTTACAAGGTTTTAGGTTCAGTGTTTCAGTGCTATCAACTCCATTATTGAAGTCAAACTCTGTTTTCAGATTTACCATGTACAAACAAGCAGTTAATTCAAACCCTCTGCATAGAAATAATGATAATTTGAAGCACCAGAAAGCACAGACAAATTCAGCTGAGAAACCTTCAGACCCTGTTTCCATGCTTGCTTTAGCAATCGCTCCAAAGCCTTGGCTCATACTTCCTCTGTGAAGCCTAAAGCCTCACGTGTTCAAAACACGGACATCCTAGAGTCAGAATTTGAGGCAAATTTGGTCTACAGACATGTGGGGGTTGAGATTGAGTCTTCTGCCAGAAAAAGGCACAGAATCAGCTTTGTTTCATTAGGTCAGTAGCCAGTCCGGCTTGGGTTCCTCGGTGCTGTCACAGGAAAACAGATGTGGTTTTGGTGATGCTTCTCTTTCCTTGCTTTTGTTTCTTTTTCTTCTTCCCTTTCTGTGAAAGATGCCTCGTCCTTGCCTGTGTTTCAAAGCAGCACTCCCCACTACAGGTCATCAGTGGGAAAGAGGAGAAAGTCATGGCTGCCCTGTGAGGAAGGCAAATAAAGAGCTGGCGTTTTTCATCAGATCCTCTTTCCTCTGATATAAACGACCCATTGGGAACTTTAAAAAAAGAAAACAAAACAAAACAGCTTTTATTTGAATAAATTAAACGTAGATAAGAGATAGAATTCTGTGCTCTTATCAATTCACAAGCAAGCCGATTTACTAGCAAACTTGTTCTAGCCTAACCACTCAAATGCTTTTGAATTTTTGACACTAAATTAGTGCTAAGCTTTGGATGAGCAAGGCTGCACTACAGAATTAACAAGGATAAGGGATAAAGTAAATAGATGCCTATCTTCATTCTCTAATCTATCAGCTTTTAAATTCTGAGCTCTGTATGAGAAGCTGTTCATATTTCTGAATATGAAACTTATTGGAGGTGTGACTTTGTTCTCAGCCTGCCTTCCAGCTGGCCTCCTTGCTTCTGGCCCTGGGCAGTCAATAGTCCTTACAGAGTTCCTATTACAGCGGGCAGCTTTATGTCAACCACTCTTACAATCTTCATAATGTGCTGATAGTACCTGCTTTGACCTTGAATGTGTATGAGTCATTAGTTCCAAGCAAACGTGCATTAGGCCCCTTGCATTTGGGGGAGGAAGAAAATGCTGGGATGGCTTTTTGTATGTTCCAGCCACTGACATGTGAAAGCAGGAAGAACAGCAGAGGCAAACAAAAATACCATCCCAAGAAAGTCTATTCTGAGAAGCCCTTAGAGATAAAAAGAGGAGTATTATTGAATGTATTTTTGAGGTACAACTTTGCACAGGACTGAGTTTTGCACATGTGGAAGTCACTCAAGATTGTTCTCATCGAACTTTCTGCTGGAGACACTTTCATGTACTGTGAGGGTACTCGTGGGAAATAAGTATTTTAGCCCCTTTCATTCACCTCTATCTTTCTAAGACTTGTTAATATTTCATTTGGAGTTAGATATATATATGATGAAGGTGGAATTACTTCATCAGGACCATCACTCAATTAAATATCCTCTAGAAATCATGGCAAGTGCATTTAATGCTCCATCATGCTTCACAAAACCGTATAGGAGCGTAAGAATGAAAGTAAAGATGTAATTGAGCATCTGTGTCTGTAAAGACATGGTTAAGCTCTAAGAGGGTTATATCTGTTAAAAACAGACAGAATTCAAAGACACAGCTTTGCTCTGTGTTCTTCTTGCATTGAAGGAGACTGAGGTAATTCACAAGGAGGCTTTATTTATGTAGTAATGACTCAAGACAAAAAAAGAGATCTTTTAACTACACCCCAGTGACAGAAAAGTATGAAAGCGCTATTCATGGTACCCTGGAGATCACACGATATCTTGGTGGCAGTTTTTCTGTCCAAACAAAATTACATGAAGGAAACTATTTACATTTTGTCTAAATACATTCCCCTGAGGATTAATATTTATAGGGGATTTGGGAAAAAATGGTTTCAAATCAACAGATTATTTAAATGAGAATCTGGACATTAAATAAGGGATGAAGGATTCCAGAAAAATATAAAATCAGTGGTTCTGTTTTCTGGGACAGAGAAATACAGGTGTTGGAAGTCAGTCTGTAAACCTGGCTTTTAGGAACTGGGTTTTAAGTGATGCTAGCCCCACTGAGGATGCAGATGTGGCAGAAGCAAAGGTGGCTGTATCCCTGGGGAGACAAGGGGCCATACCTACCCACTTTGAAGGAGGACTTTGAAGGATGTTGGGGTTTGTGGAGTTTTGCCTCATTCTTTTTTTCCAGAGAAAAAAAGACATTTTCAATGTGTATACCTGAAATCCTGCTGCTCAGCATTGCTAGCCCAGCTGGCAGAGAGATGCAGCAGCCCACAGACTTGGGCATTTGCTTTGTCACAGGCAGTTCTGGTAACAGAGAATGTTGATTTTCATATGGAAAAAAAAGGAAAAAAATTATTTGTGTTATCTTTTATATTCCTTATTAGGTTTGCATCCTTCCCTCCGGAGGGTTTGCACCTTTTTTTGGGGTGAAGCTGGGACTGGTGAGCTATTTTGGTCATTCTCCGTATTTAAAATGTACAGATTTTTGATGTGATTTTTTTCTCTAAAGCTGGGGGGAAGGGGAGAAAGACAATCACAGCCTTTCAAGGAAGCAGGGAAGGCCAATGGAGATTTTTGGTGTGCTCCCAAGTCATTAATTAGTATCAGCTGATGAGTCAGAAAAATGTGGCTGTCTGCTGACTTGTAACGTGTCCTAGTAACAAAACAGGTTCCTGTAGTGGCAGTTCACCGTTACTAATCCAGAGACAAGCCCTCTGTCAGCCCCACATCCAAATAAAGGGCTGCCTTTTGCTTCGTGTTTGCTTGTCTGATCTCTTGGTCCCCCCTACCGACCTCTGCGGGCAGCCTGATGGGAATAAGGTTGCTACAACATTCTGCAGCACACTGTGTGTAAATACATACATATTCAAATTGAATCAGTAGGGATACTAGATTGTGCAATATTTAATAAAACAGTAATCTCCATTGTTAAGACTGCTGAAAACTGCAAAGCAGTTTCAGGTCATGCTCGTGACGAAGAGCTTGAGGCAGTGACTGAAGGCAATCCTTCCCCCTGCATGTCGAGTTCCCCAGCAGCCCAATGCTGCTCCTCACCGCCCAGGAAAGGAAGCAGAGGTCCCATCTGGGATACACCACTGCAGGCACCTGGCTGCATCTGCTGCGAGACAGCCCCCAGGGCCAGCTGTGATGGAGTAGAACCAGGGAAAGGTAAAGGCAGATGGCAAATGGGCTGCTCCTGCTCTGAGTGGGAGGCTGGGCTACACCCACAACCTGCTGAGGTCCCTTCCCACCCGAGTCACCGTGTGATCCTCTGAGCCACACCAGAGCCGCTCAGGACCAGAAGCCCTTGCACCCACTTGCCTAGAGTCAAATACTTTGCTCTCTGGCCTGTTTCCAGCCTTGACTTTTGGCCATACATTTACATCTACATCATTTTGTGAGTTGAAAATCTGGCCCCTGCTCTACATCTTCAGGATGTGCACAAAAAGAAAAGGACACAGCATTTTACGTTAGGGAAATTATTCAAATCTGTGTTTTCTGCTGGATTTTTATGGTTTGAGATACAGACTTGCTATCTTCTACGAAAGCTGAGAGACAGGATTGTCCTGAGAAACCTTAAGAACTGGCACGAGAGGCATTCAGGGAGGCTGAGCTGACACCGCTGGGGTATTTGTCCTCTATGATGCTGTATGACACACTTTGCCCAAGACACAGACTGTTGTCCTTTCCTGACCAGAATAATGCTGTGGCAATGTCACCATGAGAGGTCAGACACATTGGGGTCACAGCAGAGCTCCCAGCCAGCCTGGGGTGGCACAGCTTTGCACCTTTCCCTCTGCAGTGGCTGGGAAGCTGTGCTGCCTGTTTGGCTGGATACACCATCTGTCTGATCCAAGCTCTTCCTGCCTGTCCTGCACGGTTGTGTCACATGTCTTCATCTCATCCCTCTGTAGATGCTAAAAGTAACACAAGAAATCAGGCAGGCAAAACTAAGAGAGACCACATGCGCAAGTTGTTGAAGGATCACAGCACTCACAAAAAGGAAAGGAAAGGGGAAGTTGGCCTCTTCCCTTGAAGGGGCTGGGATCAGGGGAGCACCCAGCAGGACTCAAATCCATCACTCATTCTCCCATGTTTAGTAAAAAAAGCCAGTGGTCTCTGCTTTGGGACTGCTCTCAGTGGTCAGATTTCAAAGTCACACCGGTGTTCGGTAGCAAAGAGGGACTGAAAGGGCCTTGGGAAGGTGCATACAGCCACGTGGATTCCTTGCAGCTGCTGGTTCACCTTCTCTGTGCTTCCCCCACCAGTACCAGGACAGACCTTGCTGTGCAGGTCGGTTGGTGCGTCTTGTGAGCCATTGCCCCAACCCCAACGTTTGCCAGCATTTGAGCAGCTTGGAGGCTGAGAGCCCTGACTGCCCATCTCTGGACAGATGTAGCTGTTCCTGGCTCAGACATGTCCCCACCAGTGACACAGGCTGCAGGCAGCTCACTGCCCATTGCCCCATGTGCCCACACTGTGCCTTCTTCCATCTACCAGCTCATGGCAGCCGAGCGAGTTTGTGTTGGATGGGGAGGGCTTTGGCCAGAGGCTTCTCTCTCTTAATCCCACGAAACCATCTCCTCATGGAACCACCTCAACCGCAGTGTGACTGAGGGGAGAAGGGGCATTTCTAAATGTCTGCCCACGTAGTATGACCAGCAGTCTACAACATCTGTATTTCACACTGGGGTTTGGAACCGGAGTGCCCCTGGTCAAACCAAGGTCCTGTGGATCCTTTCACTCCCTTATTCAGGGTAGCAACTGCATGTGAATTATCTAAATTTGTTAATAGCTCTGATCAAATGTGGTTATCTGCTAATATAGTGAATAATTGCTGGGCCATAGCACCAAATAAGCGATTGCTTAGGAAAGGTAGCTTGGTTCCAGGCACTTGCCAGTCATTGCTCATAGTGTTTTGAGACCTAATTGGCAAATGAATTGGGGTTTTAATGTGAACTTCTTTTTCTTGTCTGACTAGTCTTACTTTCCTCCTGGTGAAGCTCTTGCTAGATGAAAACCAGTTAAGCTAAAAATCAGCTTATGAGCCTTTTCTGTACAGCTTCATGGGTTTCTACGTTGTTTTTTTCCAGCCAATTGCATATTTCTTATCACTCTTGTTTGACAAGCTCAGAGGTAAGGAGCTCCGCAACTTATTCGCGTTCAGCAGAAACTCAGGCACATCTCAGTTTAATCACTGCATCTGATTTTGAGGGAAAATGCTGCTCAGAACATGTACAGTGTCACGATCCGTGCAATGTTTCCTGTAAATACAAAGCGAACTAGGGAACAGGGTGGGAGTGACAAAAATATTTTGACACGAGTAGACAGAACAACCATTTTTTCCAGTAGTTAATTTTCAACATAGAAATCCTGTAGGATTTCAAAGTAGAAATCACTTTTACATAATTAAATCTTTTGAGAGGTTCATCTTCATGCTTGTCCCTGCTGTGGGACTGCTGTTTTGCTGTCCATAATCAGGCACAGATGGTCCTCCCTGTATTTCCCCAGTGAATTTGTGGTATGGTCAGCAGGTCCCAATGTGTTCATGGGGCACGTGGCCTCAGCTCCAAGCAACCATGTGCCTGGGAGGGGAAGGGCTTTAGAGAGGCTCAGCTAAAATAATGAGAGAAATTAACACAGCCCCCAGGGGCCAGATTTTCATAGATAAGCATACAAGAGCTGCTTCCAGTAGTGTTCCTCGGGTAGCCAGTATTGTCCACCCAGTCTTTACATTTGGAAATACGTTATCTGAATTTAAAGAGAATGGAAGCTATGAGCTATTACGGACATTTATCCCCCCTTCTGCATGAACTCAGGGTGTGGAAAAAAATGTGCCTGCAAACATTAGTAGCACTCTGCACCAAAAATAACTGGGTAGTTTTTGAGCAGGCTGCTTTTGCATGTGGGTGTCTCCTCTTCCTTTCTGTTTCTGTCGTTAGGTTTCACAGACTTCTCTGCACAGTAGACAAGAGCAGCCTGTTATCTTTTGGGGTGCCTGTGTGTTGAAGACCTCAGCTGCAGGTATCTTGGATATAAATAAACCCAACCACACCATGCTTAAGTGTGCAGAAACCACACACAGCTGCTCAGCCAAGCAGTCAGCATTAGGGTGATGTGGGAAGGCATTCGCTCCCATGGCAATTGCTGGCAGGCAGCCCTTGTTCCCCACAGTGGGGAGATGCTTGTGGAGGGGTGACAGAACCTGAGAAACAAGTTCCATGCACTTGGAGACAGATCAGTGCTTGCAGGGGGGTTGGGGAGGAAGGAAGCAGCCCCCTTGCCCAGCATGCTCTCACGAATCACCCTCACACCTGGCATGAGGTGCTGTAGTGGGAATGGTTGCTTTATGCACACAAAAATAGGCAAAGCTCTTCATATTGTGCTGCACATGGGACCTTCCTGGGCAGAGAAGGAGGGCCCAGATGCCACCAAGGCACTGATCTATGCCAGTGCTGTAGGGAAGGCAAGCATCAGACAAGCATGGCGCTGGAAAGCTCATGGAGGCTTTCCACCATGGGGATGCCCTCAACAGCCCTGGCACCCCTAGGAGCCCGTCCCCCTGGTGACACCAGTGAGGCAAAGTGTCACCAATGCCACCAGATGCCAGCTTTGCCTGCTGTCCTCATGGGTGGGAAGGAACTGTCCGAGTACCTCGTGTCAGGGCAGGGCTGATTTTCACCGGTGCCTTTTACATGCTCCAGGACCTCCGAGGTAACAGATGGCAGCGTTTATTGCGTTGCAGTGGTGTCCCTTGCCAGCTTTGCATTGATCCAAGTCTGGCAGCACAGGACAATCCCTCCCATTCATAAAATCCTGGGATTTTCATTGTTTCCTTTGACATTGGTTTCTGAATGATACTGATTTATGCTCATGAACGGCTTAGCAATCTTGTGACAAACAACACAGTGGCATGGGGTCAGGGGCAGGGAGGCAAAACCATTTTTCTCTTTGCTCCAATTCTCTCCCAAGCTGGGTGTGAATTATGGTCTGCAGTTAATGATGAAGTGCTGAGGCTGCTGGGACATTCTGCTTACCCAACAAAAGGGACAAAGCACATCTTTTAGCAAAAAGCAATATTTTTTTGTATTTGAAAGCCCAGTGGTGCTCACAAAGCACTGAGGCTTTGAAGCTGCTGTTCGGGGGGAGGTTGAGTGAACGCGGCAGTAAAGCTGACAGTTTTAGAAGCAGGGATACCTAAAAAAAACTCCTCTAATAGAACAGTGATGCATATAAAATGGATGGGGTATAGGTCTAACTCCTGCTTATAGCTCTGGTTACAGCTGAGGGTAAATGACTGTCAGAATAAAATGCTGTTATGGCACAGTGCTTACACAATCCCATTTACTGCTACAGCACAGTTATAACCTAAAAAGCTGGTAAAGGGGGACTGCAAATGTTAGGAACAAAAGGGTAATACAACAATATAATAAAATTTCTCAGTACTAAATCTTTGAGTCTGCCCTGGATTTCATAAATATATGAATTAGTATCTTCTGGCACGGAGATTCAGAGAAACCCTGGGCCATAAGGCTTCTCAGTGGGTAGCAGTAGCCTTGGATGCAGTTAGTATTCCCTGAAGTGCCCTAGCACTTTGCAGGAAGGGAGAATCACTGCCCTGAAGCACCTCACTCCCTCTCCAGAAGTGGGACAACTGGGAAAGCTGCTGCGCCCCACAATGGGATAAATACCCACACCCCACTCATTCAGCACCCTTCACACGGTCCCTACCATTACTATAACTGTGGATCCAGCTCTCTCTAGCCAAGCCCGGTCCTCCCGCATTCCCTGAGCACGCTGGGTCACGGATTTCATTGCATGGCTTCCGTCAGGTGCAGTGGAGGTACACAGCACTGTAATCCATACCGTAGAGGGATAACAAACAAAATTAAATATTATTTATTATTTGAACAAATTCAGCATATTTCTTACCAAATATTATTAAATATAAATTTCAATTTACCTATGGACCAACTCACATATTATTTTAAACTTAGCTTTTTTTTTCCTTGAAATAATTATATATTTGATATTTAATTCACAATCATGATGGCCCATTTTAAGGTTATCGTAGGGTATTAAAGTAGCTTGAACTGAATAAACACTGATAGACAATATTCAAACACTTCTTGTTTGTTCTCAAAGTCCTTGAGACAGCTGGAGCTCTAGGACAGGAGCCGATCATCTCCAACCAGGGTTTCACCAAGGAGATGCACCGGCTCTCAGCAGCAGCAGCCACTTCTCCAGGTACAGAAGGAATATTCGCTTAGTTTTGCTTTAATTGTTTAAAATCCATGACTATGAATAAGGCTTTCAGTAACCAAGCCATTTATTTCCATTGCAAAATGTAGTTTGAGAAGAGTAACTGAAATATATGAAACCAATTTACCAGAGTTTTAAATTTCTGTACTTGTATTAAATCCTACTTTCCATCCAGAAACAGCAGAATGCAAGAAAAAGTTAGATTTTACAGTTTTCTTTTGCTGTTCTCTGTTACACAGAATGAAGAACCTAAGCAGGGTATGTTAAGTTATGTAATGGCTTAAACATGTTTACCATGTGTCCCCCTGGATAGCAAAAAAAAAAAAAAAGCCAAATTCTGTGCAAAGACCATATACAACTTCAAATCAGTACATCTTTGTGGCTAGTAATCAGCAAGGCCTACCTCTCTCTTGCAAAAGAATCAAGGAGAAGAAATGCAGAACAAGATTAAAATTAATTATTTAAAGGAAAGTGTCTTGCTGCTAATTTATATTATAATTAAAGATACTGATTATATACAACCCCCTTGGTTGAGACGAGTCTATTCACATGCACTCTTCTCTGGAGATGCCCTCGCTGTTTCCTACAACAAGAAATCATTGATCTTGGTGGAGAGAAACTTTGAGGAAAAAACCAGTTACCCTTGAGCCCTCTGATGCAAGTGGAATAATATGAAGACCAAATCTGAAGCAGGGCCCGATGGCTAGGCAAGGCAGCCAAACTGAGTTTCATGAGAGGAAATGTTCTTGCTGTAGAAGTGGGCAAGCATAGTCATGCTCTCTTCTCCCAGCTTAAGGATCTGGTATGAAAACGTTCCTGAGCTAAAATCTTGTCCTGTTGCAATGTACGCCCTGACTTTACTTCTCCAAGGCAGAGGTAAGCATTATGGTCCCTCTGGAAGGCATGACTGAAGGGATATGTGAAATGCCCTTGCTGGTCTTTCTTGTGTGCTACAGGAATTATTCATGAGGTGGTATCTGCTCTAAGGTTCCTCATTCTCCATAGAGATGTCAGACTGGCTGTTACCAAACACAGTCTCATGAGTGATAAGGAGAGAAGTTTCCTCCTATATGAAAAGGAATAAATGATGCATTGTGGTATTCAAAACATCACAGGAGTCATTCTAACCATGCAGAGTTTTGTAAAATGGGCAGGTGCTGTCTCGCTGAGATTTCATAAAATCCCTTTAGCAACTTGGGGTCCCATTTCTGACTGGCATTGGCGTATGCAGAAACCAGCCCCATCCTGCTTTTTTGTTCACCAAAGGCCAAGAGATGCTAAAGTACTCTCGAGGCTTTCAAGTGATTGCAGGATACTACTCTCAAGAGCACAATTTCATCTGAGCTGCCAGTATTTCCCATGGTGTCTATCCCTCTTGATTTTGCAGTCTCAATGACTCCTGAGTCTCTGCATCACCCAGTGTCTGCTCTGAAACATGATGCATAAACATGAACATCAACAGCTCAAACTCTTTCACATCTTTGTCTCATTCCCATTTATTCTTTGGTATAAGACATTTAATATGTTTTAAGTAGTTTTTATCAGTGACATAGAGTTACTGTTTAGTCTATTATCTTTTGACCATCATTCAATTATAGTGATTATTAGATTCCTGCAGGGTAGATTTAACTAAGTACATTTGACTATTCTCATTTGAAAAACAATCTTCTTTGCAATATTACCTTTCTTCCTCCCTCCTTTTTTTTTTTTATGTGATGAAGCAGTCTGTGGTGTCAAGACAAATGCTGTGACATTTATAGCAGTTCAGCTGGGAACATGCTGCCTGCATGTTCCTTTTATTCCTAATTTGCCGATGATTTCCAGCAGTGTAAGAGCACAAGCAAGCACTCTGTTTGATAGCAGTGTCTGCTGGTGTCCTTTTCTCTTTTTTTATAACCCTTATCTAATTTTGGCAGGACCGCAGTTCCTGCTCTTAGACCTGATAACAGGATCAGCACACAGCCCAAACCTACAGTAAAAGGCTTTGAGAACACTTAGGCAGGATTCTCAGTCCAGAACACGCTGAAACGGGGCCACCTGACCCACGAGACAGAGTGTCCTTTGGTCCCAGCGAGCTCGTTGGGTACCCACAACCCTAATAATCCTAGCACTTAGTACTGCTATTGGCATGTCTTGTCTCTCTTGCTGACTCCCTTTGCTTCCTCTCTCCTGATTTGCAAATGGTCTCAAATCTTAAATAAGAAGTGCTGCTTAATCACAGTGTTTTACAAGTTTTTACATTTTCTAATTTATTTGTGGTTTCCATGGTGCAATCCTTAATGTGCAGAACAACGTGGGGAGATGTTGCATTGAGTTGGGAAGGGGAGGTCAAAAAAAGATATTAGACCATAATTTGGTCCAAAGAAAGCCTCTCCGTTTATAGGAGAAAGCCTTGCCCATTGACTTATGCATATTCATGTACCCTGCAAGCTGTAACCAAACCCTCATGCCTGCCCCTCTCTCCCCATTGGTTGGTTTGTAACCCCCGCCCTTTCCTCCCTCTCTCCCCATTGGCTGTTCTGTATCCCCCCGCCCCCTCCGGATCCCCTTATAACCCCGTGCCAAGCGGAAGTCCCCCCTCTCGGTTCCCAGGCCGCCATGTGGATCCTCTCCTTTCCCGGGGGGTCTACGGAATAAAAGCAATGGCGGCCAGCCCGAGGGCCACCTCTCCACCTCTGGGGCGCCTTACCATCATTTGCAGGGAGGTGCAAGGCCCACAGCGGCCATGAGTGGGTACAGCTAGCTAGCAGAGGGGCTAACCTCGCCCGAGACCCCGTGCAGGGGCTTTGAGGAACACGCAGCAGCTGTGCCACCCAGCACCAGAACCTGCAGGCGCAATTTTAAACAGGGAGAGAACTGGAAGGGTCACCAATCTTAAGGCAAGAAAGAATCATTAAATTTAGCACAATCACCTGCAAGGAACAGATCACTTAATTTTGAGTGCTCCTATACTGAGCTCAATAACTGGTGTTAGACTAAAGCATATCACCCAGAAAGGCATCAAATATTCAGCTGATGCCATCAAGAAGTGGAGAAACAATTTACATCTCAGCCCCTTTTTAACCACACTTCTTTCTGAAAAAATGTATTTGTGTAAAAAATGCATTTCTTATTTCTGCTACCTAAACCTGATAATTATTATCTGTTGATAATTTAAATATTACCACTGAATCATTTATCTGAAATATTAATACCTTCTTAATACTAGGCATTTTAAGTCGCTACAGAAGCATTGTCTTCAGATTTTGGCAAGCAAATGATATTTTTTCACAGAGCTCTTGGCAATTTTCCTGTGCTCCAACTCTTTGGCAGGTCTCTTCTGGAAGTTAATTTAATTTTGTAAGAAATGTAGTCACTAACTTGACACAGGTGTTCAGGTTCACCTCACCAATGCTGTATTTAAGCATTTACATCACTGTATTGCTCTCTATTTTCTTGTCCATATATCTTTTTTGTTTATTTTTTCACAGCATTGTTCTGAGCACTTCAGTTGCATTGCTTGACCTCGTTTAATTCCCAAACTCTTCAGAGTAACTTCTTTCCAGCATCCTATTTCCCGCCACACAGATCCAGCACTCCTGTTCCCTAGATGCGTGGTTTTGCATTGCCTTGTGTTAAAATCATTCTTGTTTGGGTGAATTGAGCTGAGCAAGTGCTCCAGCTCACTCTGCATGACTGCCATGTCCTAACAGATTTCTCTTGCTACCTGAGCATCTTCCACACATTGGCTTTGCAGCGTTCTTGAATCGCTCTCAGGTGCTGAACAAAACCAGTGCCTTGGTCCTAGGCTGCCTGACTCAGAAACATGGCAGTCCATTTCATGGCTGTTCCTCACTGTTAATCACTGAGGGCTTAATCCACTGGTTCTGTCCCGTATTGTACAGTGGGGAGTTTTTGTTGATACTGGTGGGGTTTTTCTGAGGTAACACCCAGCTAGCTTGTTACAACAAGTAGGGATTAGCAGTCTGTCATGTTCACAATTGCCTTTTTTCAGACAAAGTTATAAACCGGAAAAGTAAGAGATGTATTAAACAAAGTCGGCTTGTTCTTATGAAACAATGGTGTCAGTGATTAAACGTACATCTTTTTGATCACTGAATTGCATATCAAGCTTCTCCATAGTTTCACTCAGGATGAAAATCTTTCAACCAGTGACCTCCTACTTGTCCTGTTTAATTAGCACATCACAATCTTGTTTCAAATTTTCTATAATTCCTCTAGTACCTAAGAAGTTACTGAAAAAAAACGCTCCCTTATCTTTTGGGACATTTGGGATGTGCAAGACATGCTCTGCTCTTGTTACAGGAGCCAGCATCCTACATCTTCCAAAAGTAGAGAAAAAGCACTTTACTTTTTTTTGTCTCATTTGAAATGTATTTTAATCTTCAGCTATTGGAGGCCTTCAGCCATTTTAAGTTCTTGTTTTGAGTATATCTACACTGAATAATTTTCCTTGAACAAATGGTAGATTGCCACAGTAAGAAGATGAGTCTGTCTGGCCTTGGTCGTGAGACACATGTACTAGGGGCTACCAGGACGGGCTGTCTTTCTCTAGTTTGCAAACATCCTAGCACATAACTCATGCAGCTCTGGAATGATGGGAGGAACGCTGGGATGGGTGCAGCTGTGATGCTCTGCATGGGAAGCTGCGTAAGGTTCCCTCTTCCTTATAACCTAGGGGTTGTGCTAAAGGAAGGCTGGAGCCTGGCACCCACTGCCTGCCCCACAACTGCCTGTCCACTCTACTGCTCACTTTTCTTTGGAGGCTGCAGCAGCAACTTTGAGCTTTACAAGTGTGAGTTCACTTGAGGGAATTCCAAAGCACCCTGCAGCTTTCCCAACCTGCTCAGACTTGGAGTCTCCTTGTATGACAGCCCTTTGAATTGGCCACAAATATGTTTTCTTGTTACCCATTCATGTATTAAATACTCATCTCAATGATGAAATGCTTGCCTGGGTCTCTCTTAATGAACGAGTGTCAGATGTTTAGCACCAGCAGACTTTATTGCTCAAAGGCACAGGCTTCTTGGAGCTCCTCTCAGTCACTTCCAGCTCTGTCTCCCTCAAAATAATGGGGCAGGGGAAAGGGAAAGGAAGAGGCTGTTCCTGTCAATGGGATTCCAGCTGGTTTGCATATAAAATCTTTCCAGGACACCCGAAATGCTTTATTCACCAGTTGGATGTCATATTCTAAATAAAACCAATTATTTGGTTGACATCTACAACCCCGCTGAGGTATGTGATAATGGTGCCCCTTGTCTGCTAAGACAAACACATGCATTCTCCCCGCAGCGAGCAGCCAAGCGGCCCTCGCCAGCCCCGGCAGCGGAAGAATGCACCCCTATTCCCTGCCTCTTTCTCTCTCCGCCTGCCCGGCCCGGCGAGCCAAGCCCGTGAGAATACCCTGGCATAACTTCCTGGCAAGAACCATCATTTTTATGTTGCTTTTGGGTAAACTTCAATGACTCATCTTGTATTCATGCTCATCTATGGTTGGCTTTTGCAAAATTTTTTTCT
The DNA here is from genome assembly GCA_013398855.1 of Mohoua ochrocephala. NCBI lineage: Eukaryota > Metazoa > Chordata > Aves > Passeriformes > Acanthizidae > Mohoua > Mohoua ochrocephala. The sequence goes on along the minus strand of VZTA01002456.1, from coordinate 103,505 downwards.
TCTAATGTTCTGATCTGCCAAGCTGCGAGTAGTTTGCTTAACAATGTGCAATTCTTGGAGAACAGATGGGCTCTTTTCTTCCACCCGGTGGCATGCAAAAATGAAATTTTATCCATCAAACTTCAGTCTGTGACATTTTATTTGGAATGGTTGTTTTAACAGCTACTTTGCCACCCACCAGCTCCATTGTATTTCCTTCCGCATTGGTTATAACTTAATGACAAACTCAGCATCGAGCAGCCAGCAGTCTGCATTGCGGTGGTACCTCACACAGGATTATCTTGAACTGCCCTCCTGTACAAACACATACTTAGAAAAAGTTTGCACCCTTGAAAATTTACAGCATAGGCAAGGAAAGTGGTTTTCCAAGCGTAGTAGCAGCTCTGGAAATGGATACCGAGGCACACTGTAGGGCTGACTACACTGTTTGACTCCCCTTTTCCAGGAATGGTGCAAACTCACTGTTATTCAACCTACAAATTCTACTTAAACCCAGAAAAAACATTTTTGAGAAATAACATTATGTTTTTCTATGCACCATTTCATGAAAAGCTAAGGAAAAAGATGAGAAGGAATGCTTCATGCTCTGCTGCTCCACTTGTTCAGAGACTGCCTTTCCAGACGGTTGACTAGTATAATTTTTTCACTGAAACTTTGCTTGCTACCTTTAGAAGCCAAACGACACTTTGCTCAAATACACACTGCTCACTTCCATGAAATACCAAGGGGAACAGCTGGAATCAGAGCCAGCCTAGGACATCAAGACTACTGAGAAAGTCACACCTAGGACTGCTGCATTCCATACACTCAGTCCAAAGTGCTCTGGAAGCCCTTATGGCCACCTGTGCAAGAAGAAAGAGCTTGTTCCTTAGATGACTGACATACTTATTTCCCTGTAGGTAGGAGAAAATGGATATAATAGCTTGGACACTCCCACATGTTGCTGGTGGATCTCAGGTTCTTGAAGCTGTTGATAAGTGGTGCAATCTTGCCTAGAGCAAGAGCAGCACACAGACATGATAGGCTTTTGTGAGCTTTAAAGATGGATTAAAGCAGAATATTCACAAAGGCTAATTAAGCAACAGCAGCTGCTCTTCACAGGTCGGTCTGCAGGCAGTGGGCAGAGGGAAGCTCCCCTGGAAGTGACTCAGAGCACATCCCTACATTAAACTCTTGTTCTGAATCATCTCCTGGGAGAGCCTCTGCTCCCCTTGCAGATGCCCACCTCCACCATTTCACATCATTCATCTTTCCAGCTGTGTCCTCTGGGCTCCTCTGCTGCCACTGCAGACACAAACCAGGGGAAATTGCTGTGAAATCTATTGCAGGTGGAAGGATAAGCATGTTGTAAATGGCTTCACAGACTCCAACGGGGTTTGATCTTTCCAGTGATGAAACACAGCTTGCTAAATTCTGTGTTTTGAAACTCACTGCTAATATTTTAAAGTGAAAAACAATAACCATATGGGATTTAGCAATTCACATGCCAGGTTATGATGAGCTGCTTGGTTTGTCAGTTCCCAGCTGCTCCTTTGAAAAATCACCAGGGGATTTCCTCACAGACTGGGCTGCCAGCTATTCTGGGGTGAATATAGGGAACAAGAAGTTTTGTATCAGATTTTATGGGCCGGAGCCTTCAGCATGCCGTGATCCCTCTGAACCACGTGAATGCGAACCAAGGGCAAACTGACCCTCACGAATCCCTGCATTTATGGGGAAAGAACTCTCCGTGGACACAAAACTGGTGAAGGCAATGCTCCAGCTCCGTATTTCAGACGTGTCCTGTGGCACAGAGAGGCAGGAGGATGGCAGATATGTGGGAATAGGGCTCCTCTGCGGCTCATCCTCTGCCGGCTGGTTTCCTTTGAGCCCGAGTTATGGCTGCAGCAGATAGGTGCTTTTACAGCTTCTAGGGACAGCTGTCCATCACCTACAGCTACATATATGCACGTTTACTGATACATACATCTAACAAGGACGAGAACTGAGGTTTTACATGCTCTGTGGCACAGAAAGTGTGAGAGTGTTCAGGGTGAGCCAGTGGGTTGTTGTCATGCCCTTCACCCGAGACCCTTATCAGACTTTGCCCCTTGGAGCGTCTGCCACTGACAGCAGCAGTGAACTCGCCCACACAGCCCGGCTGGACTCAGTGCAAGGAGAAGCCACGTGACTGGCTGTAGAAAGCTCTGTATCTCAAAATTAATTTGCCTGTGGTTCTGCTGACACCTTCTGATTATGCTGCTCTCCCAGTAAAAGAAAGGGTGTGCTGAAATCAATTTCCCAACCCCTATTCCACTGCAGATAGAAGACAAAAGATATATTGCTAATTAAAATGTTCTAATCTGCTGGAAAGCAGTTTTGTAGGATTGATTTGAATAAAACTGATGATGCAGCCCACTCAGATCACTGGGAAACGACCTCTCTATTATGAAGTCCCAGAATAACATAGCCAAGCAATCTTGATTTCCTAATATCTGTCAAAAGGAAGAACTTCTTAGTTAGTTACAGCATATAATACGGATATTCCTGAAATGTCCTCTGCTTAATGAACAGCTGATATTGGCTAACCTCACAGAAATAAGAGAGAATTAGTACCAGCTGCAAAATGCATTCACTGGATAGTGAAACTGGCAGTTGGTATTATGCCTGCTATAAATATTTTTAATTAAAAATTGTTTTCTGTCTCTTCAATTGGTATAATAGCGATAATGCTTACTGAGAGTTACTGAAGATGTAATAGGATTCCCCTTCGTGTATAGCAGAGCTATTTATTCTGCCGTAATATTGCTGTAGTGGAAATCTGCATAATAATGTCCAGATTCTAGTACAAGAGAAAAATAGACTGCGGGAGTGTTTCAGAATAAGGCACATGAGCATGCAAACTCCTAAATAAAAACCATGCTCAGACTCTGTTTTCTCAGGTATGACTTCAAAATTATATTAAAAATCTTTGCGGGGGAAGGGGG
>VZTA01002456.1:76152-95842 GCA_013398855.1 Mohoua ochrocephala | reverse complement strand
AGGCGGCTGGCGGGTGCTTGAGGCCGGCAGCGGCGGCGCCGTGTTGTGGTGAGCCCGCCCGCGAGCTACTCGGGTTCCTCGCCTCAGTCTGTGCCTTGTTCTTGTATAATATACTTGCATAATCATCTTGTATATACCACATCAACAGCGCATATCTCAGCTGCGGAATTCTTCTTTTTTTTTTTTCTTTTCAATATTAATAGTTTAAAGCAGTAAGTTTTCTAAGGTCAGAAAACGGGCAAATAGCATTCAACAGTGTATTAAACCCATCTTCGTATAACAATAGTTTTGTTGTTTGTTTTTTTTAATAGTAGTTGATGAATCTGAACTTCTCACTGTGCCAGATGGATGGAAAGAGCCAGCCTTCACAAGAGAGGATAATCCCAAAGGGCTGCTGGAAGAAAGCAGTTTTGCCACGTTGTTCCCGAAGTATAGAGAAGCGTACTTGAAAGAGTGCTGGCCACTTGTCCAGAAAGCCTTGGGTGAACATGTATGAATTCTTAATAACTGTGATACTGCACTTTACCTTTTGGGACATACAGGTCTTACTTAAGCTAATAACAATAGTGCAAGTTGCTTTTCTCTTACTGTATTTGTAAATTTCTACTGTGCTTGCATTTTGAATTAGCAGTGTCATTTTTTGTCATCCAAATTGGTGAAGAACTGTATAGGCAGACTTGCAGTTCTTTACAAATGCTGTCAGCAAAGTATTTGCAGCAGCAAGTATCTCATCATCCAGGCACTGACAGCTTTGTTGTGCTTGAATTCAGGGAGATGATAGAGGTGGTGCTTTGGGCCTTGTGACACGTATTCAGTCTGATTTTTTTGTCTTTGTGTGTGTGAATTTTCTTGAGCTAAAAGTCACTTAAGAAATTTTGGAAAATAGATCTACATTCTGTATGTGCCGTTCTGTTAACTGCTTACTGCCAAAGCTGAATTATGAGATTGATGTGGTGTTTCTTTTGAAATATTGCAGTATGTGAATGCAGCGCTGGATCTAATTGAAGGAAGCATGACTGTCACCACCACTAAGAAGACTTTTGATCCATATGCGATCATCAGGGCTAGAGACTTAATAAAACTTCTGGCAAGAAGCGTTCCATTTGAGCAGGTCTGTATTAAATCCTGAAAGTTTTTATCCATTATAATGCTTATATTTTGTCTTAAATTCTATAAAAATATCATACTTAAATTCTATCATAATACTTGTAAAATACTATGTTTTAAAAATGCAGAAATTTCAAGTGAGTCAAGTAAAGTAAAATATGTATTTAAAGTAAATATATCTCAAAGCAAAGGGAGAAGAATAAACTAAAGTATTCTCTTGACTCTTATGAGTAATAGATTTGAATTCAGATGACATTGACGGCATCTTGACTTTTTAGGCAGTCCGTATCCTTCAGGATGATGTGGCGTGTGACATCATTAAGATAGGCTCTCTGGTGAGGAAGAGAGAGACTTTTATAAAAAGGAGAGCACGGCTTCTTGGGCCAAAAGGATCTACTCTTAAGGTATTTCCTATAGGTGTAGTAACTAGACAATACTGAGACCCAAATTTGTGTCAGGTCTTCATATTATACTAATTTAATTTTTTTTTTTGGTGTAGGCCCTGGAACTGTTAACAAACTGTTATATTATGGTGCAAGGCAACACTGTTTCAGCTCTTGGACCCTTTAGTGGGCTGAAAGAGGTAAGAGGAGGTAGATGAGCCGTTTGTGTAGCAAACACAAACTTCTGTGCCCAGCTCGAGGGTGGGCGATACACAAAATCTGGCAACCTCGGCAGTATTTCACTTACTTTTCAGTTATTTGTTAGTAAGCTACATTTACATGAATGTCCGTAGTCTTATCATCTTAGCTGCTGAATTTTGTTTAGACTCTAAGATCTTTCTGTCTTGGAAGAAAAAGTATCTGTATATGTTTTAATAACTATGTGGGAGAAGAATGCTTGTCAAAAGCAAGTTCCTCATGACACCGTAAGATCCGTGGTAATGTGAAAATAATGTTTGTGGGGTCTGCTGGAGTCTAATAGAAGCATGACAATATTATTGGCATTTTTGAACTGCTGTGCCTTCCAGTTAACCCTGTGCTTTAGCTTTTTAAAGGCTGGAATCAATGATCTTGGAGGTCTTCTCCAACCTTAATGTTCCTGTGATTTTAAATTTTACTACTTTGGGGAGGCAGAGGTGGGGAGAGGAAGCAATATTTTAATTGATTAGCATATGAAATACTTGCTGAGTTTCCTGTTCTTTTTGTTTTGTATTCAATACAGGTTAGAAAAGTTGTTCTGGACACAATGAAGAATGTACATCCCATATATAACATCAAGGTTAGCGTGGTCCACTGCATTGTTGTTTACAAGAAAGTACTATTTCTTCCCAGACAGTTGTATGTTAAAAACTTACATGTTTCTGTGCGGTAATCTATTTTTGAGAATTTCTGTAGTGTGCTGCTTTATAAAAACCACTGACTTTGATATCCTCCATTTTACTAGGATACATTGCCATAACACAATTATGGCAGTATCTGAGAAAATATCAAAGGAAAAGTGTGTGTAAACTTTCTCCCTTTGATTGTTGGCTTGATACTTGCTCATTTAAACCGAGGCACCTTCTCCAGTGCATTCTGTTCCTGTTTTGAGACATCTCTCTGGTTCTGCTGTTTGTAATTAAGAACCTCTGCTCTCACTGAAGTGAGATGTGGAAGGTTTGGATGTAGCATATTCACTGTAAGAAAGTCTCGTGAAACTTCTGTTTTCGATCTCTTGGCTTCTACTATAATACTCTTTTTTTAATAACTTCTCTGTGACATTCTGAAACTACTGAAGACTTTGATGATCAAAAGGGAATTAGCAAAAGATCCTGAACTGAGGACACAAAGTTGGGAAAGATTTTTGCCTAAATTCAAGCGGAAGAACTTGAAAAAACGCAAGGAGCCCAAGAAGAAAAATACTAAGAAGGAGTACACACCATTCCCACCTCCGCAGCCAGAAAGCCAGGTCAGTTGAAACTTTATTTGGTTATGCAGGAATATAGCACAACTGAAATTATGTTCTTTGTAAAAAGAGATGAGGAGGCTTTTTCTGTCATGTTCTGATTTCCTGGTATTATATATCTGGCAAAAAATGCATAATTAACTAAGACTTCTTGCTACTTGTCTTACACAGATTGATAAAGAATTGGCAAGTGGCGAATACTTCTTGAAAGAAAGACAGAAGAAACGCAAGCAAATGGAAGAGATAAAGGTAAAGTTGTACTAATCCAGGGTCCAGTTAAAAAGCATTTGTTTGCTGACTTGGAACCTGCTTTTTTTTTCTTTTTGGTCCTTTTTGCCCTGCTCTATTGCTACTTGACCTTTTTATTGGTAACTTTAGGCAAAGCAAGCAGATGCAATCAAGAGAAGACAAGAAGAAAGAAATAAAGCTTTTATCCCACCAAAGGAAAAGCCAGTTGTGAAAACAAAGAAAGGTAACCATTTTTTTTCCTGTTCTAAAACTTTCTATTGTCAGTTTCTAGGCTGAGTGATTTTGGAAATACAGCCTAGGAAAAAGAAAGGTCATGCAAAAAAATCCTGGCGGTTAGATCCATGCCTAGAGTTGCCAAGGACAGTAGAAAGATCATCTAGCCAATAATTCTATACCTATGAAATGGCAATTCTCTGTTGAAGAGTCAATCTCAATTGGTTGTCCTAGCTTCATCAGTTTTTGCCTTTCAGTTTTACAATAAAGCTGCCATGACTTTTACATTCAAGTAAACAGAAAGCAATACTTGAAAAACTTACATCACAACTTTGGTACAAGATAGTGTGGTTTTACTTCAACTTTTAGAAAAGCTATTTGCCTTGTGTGCAGAGTAAGAGCTTATGTTCTCAGATGATTTATTTTTTTAATACATTAGAGAAACAAGTCTTCAGTTCTCACTGATTATGCTTCGTATTCATAGTATTAGATATACTATTAGCTATACTACCTACATATCATTACACTACATATCACACAATTTCTTACGAACTTAAAAGTTTGTGTTTCTTGAAAAGCATCTGTTCTGCAGCATTGAAACAGTACTTTTTTTTGTTGTGATGGCAGTAAATTTCCTGGTTTTGTGGTCCTGTTTTTGTCTACGCTGTGTCTCAAATATGGTGCTTTTCTAGCTGCTATGTGTTTTGAGCTGAAATCCTTCAGTATTCCAAGAATAGATGACAGGAGTAGTTTGTATGTAGAGAAGAACTGAAATCCAAAGAAGACACCTGGTACCCACCATTAGATTTAGGAGTTAACTGTGTGAGATAGGAAAGTTAGATCCAAACTCATGACTTGTGCTCAAAAGAGAAAATGCCATCACCTGTGTGAACATAAGAGTAGGTTATTCATGTCGCTCAGCACTAAGTGTTTACCTTCCGTGTTCTGGCACTCCCTTTAGAAGTTTTTAATGAAGATTTTCATGCAGGGGTCAAAGATCTGCATCATATTCCCCCAACCCACCCTTCCTCATCCTTTGTCTGACAGTGGCCATTAATGGATGGCTATGGAGAGAGTATAAGGATGGGACAGGCATGTTTGGGATCTTGCCACTTTGGTTACTTGCAGAAAGACAAAATGCCATAAAAGCTTCTCTGGATATAAGCACTCAGCAGTTAATTTCTTTTCTTATGCAAGATCTATCAAGCCTGTGTCTAAGACAGTGTGTACGTATTAATTTCAGAGGAGTACATCTGTGTTCTGAGGAGTGGGTGATAATAGTTTGTATGTCTGTAGGGTGTGGCATCTGTGTTCAAATGTTATTGCATGGGATTTTTTTATATAACTGTTCTTCAAATTCTGCTGAATAAGATTTGTAGATAATATTAGTTTCAACAAAAATGATTATTAGAATAATCTATAAAATCATTAGTGAACATAAAACGAGTCCTAACCGATGCCACAGGGTGCAGTTTACTGTGTTTATATATAAAGTCTTCTTGTAGACTGTTAACATTTTTTAGAAGTTAAATTCATGTCTGTTACCTTTTTATTTCTTACTGTGTAGCCTCCACTGAGAAAAAGATTGATATTGAAGCCATCAAAGAAAAGGTAAAGAATGCAAAGAAGAAGAAATTAGGAGCACTTCCTGAGGAAGAAGTAAAGTTAAAAATGGCAGCAGATGAAAAGAAAAAGAAGAAAAAGAAGTAATTCACCACCCAAGAGGTTTACTTGTCTCCTCCGAAAATGAACGTTTTTAATCTCGGAAGATGGGAGATTTTTTGCTGTCGGTATAATGTGGACAAGAAAAGACTAAGTAGAAAGATCATTCTCTTTTCCTAAGTGTGAACCTACAATAGCTGTACAGACTTGGCAAGGTTGGTGAAGAAAATCTGTGCTGCTCTGTTTGAGAAAGTAAGAGAACGTATTTGGACAGTATCCATCTACCTAAAGGGAAGGTTTCACTATAGAATCATTTAGGAGTTTGATGTGGAGTGTTAAACATTTGGGTCAGAGAACTCTGGGAAGGTGAAAGTTCAAGGTAATTCTGTGAAAGAGTACCAGACAATATGCAGCCTTAGTTGTGGTGATAACTTCTGCTGAATGGGCAAGATTTATTACTATATTATGCTTTTATTTTTGTAAAAGCTGATTATTTTGTGTGTCTCGTCTTGATGTTAATAAATATTTTTAATACAATGTTCTTAAATCCTTAGTTAATCTACTGCACAACCTCTATTTTGTTGTCCAGGAAACAAACTCACAGCTTCATCTGAAAATCAGACAAACCATAATCTTCAGTGCATGCCCTTAATAAACTATCATTTATTAGCATTATCCTGATGGGTATTTAGACAGAATATGGTACAAAGTAAGTGTCTTTACATACAGATCGTGCTGCAGGGAAAGCATAAAGTTGTGTTATTTACCTTTAAATATATTCTTAATTTAGTTTCTTCTTGCAACAACGTCTTAAAAATTGTGTTCTTCTTTTTTTTTTTTTTTTGAGGCACTTCCTCTATTTTGAAGGACGTTTAGAGGTTTTTCAGTTTCCTGGACCTGTGAAATATGATGAAATGAAGTGCACCAGGAGAGCAGCTGTTGCATATTTCATACATTGGAGATTAAAGAAACAAATGTAATGAGGAGGAGATAGAGCCACACTAATTTCATAACTCTGTTAGAGTGCTTTTGCTGGGTTTTGGAATTTTGATCACTGCACATGCAGTGGAAATGATTCTCCTAGAAGGGTGCAGCTCAATGTTTTTAGGTTGGTGACCTTTTATTTGAAACCAGGGGGTGAAAACACAGCCTTTTTTATTTTTTTTTTCACATATATAAGTAATATATTTGGTTAGAGAGCCAGGGCATGAGCATTGGGACATAGCTACAGTGCTTGCCCTCTAGGTTAGGGCACATCATCAGCCTAAGTGCGCCTTTCAATTATGCGAGCAGTTCTTGGCACTTAAGGAAAAAATACTTCCCTTCTTCTTAGGGACTGCATTGTTCTTAAGTGGTTGTTTCTTTTGGAATCAATCAGGAAAATACTATTTAAGCATCTTCACTGAGAACATAAGTCACAAGCCACCCATCTCAGAAACTGTAGCGATCTGATGGGTTCAGTGATATCAGCACTACGAAAAGCTTTTCAGAAACACCAGCTAGTGTTTGGCAGTTGACAGAGTAAAGGGGAGACCAAAGGTAGGGCTTGTTGGGTAGTTCAGACCTCTCACATAGTGAAAGGACTAATTTCAACAGGAGACACTGCAATACTTGAGTTGAAATTCCCGTTCTCACAAATGTGCTTCAGCAGAAGAGTCTGCAGAGTGAGGACCCATTAAGGCGGAATTTGACAAGCCAAAGGAAGAGCGTGAGCGTATTAGTGGAGGGAGAGTCCTCGGTTCTGATCTGAACTGTATCAGGCCCCTTTCATGACAGAGGAGTGGCACACATTCCTCTGCCTGTTGTTTTAAAAGTTAAAAACAAGTATAAGGCTGTTTGTCCCACACTGGTCTTGCAGACTGGCATATCATTTCAGGAATCTGGCTATGAAAGTGTCCTAAAAAAAATGTTTCCAGCTGCATCAGCTAACTTCTTGGGTGCCTGAGTTGCAGTGCAGGAAAATGTAGCTCAACTTGTGGCAGCCTGGCTTTAAATTATGTTTATTTCCATGGAAGTGTGCGTTTTTTAAATTAGAACCCACAGCTGAGTCATTTATAGCTTTTTCACGACAGCTTTCTCTGTAATAAAATTCTTAGTACACTTCAGGAAGTCTTGTCCTATTGTTATGGGGTGGAAAGGCGTCACATCGTGTTTAGTATTTCTTGGTTTTTACTGTTGACAAGTTTCAAGGATTCTTGGTTGGACATTATTTACTTAAACTGGAAAATCAAGAAAGCTTACTCATATTCCTGTAGGCAAGTTAAGCCAAAGGATTCGTCTGCCCAAGAGTCCGTATCTGAACGGAAAGGGGCTGCATGGTCTCACTTGCTGGTGCTTTGTGCACCTGTTTTCTGAGAGAGTATGGCAGTACAGTGATAACGCTTGTGTAAAACATAAATAATAGAAAACAAAGTGGTCTTGGAAGAGTGAAAGATTTTTTTGTATTTTCAGAACTGCTTAACTATTTCAAATTATGTTCGTAAACTGATTTTAGAGTTTACAGACTTGCAGAAATGTACGTGAAGTCTGTATTTCCATATCAGTGTTTTGCATTTATCATATGGAATTCATGGGCATATGCCGTGTAGACAATTCAAAGTGGTTTGATCATCCATAACTAAATACCTGGATTTCTGGATATCCTGAAAATGACAAAGCTACTTTTTTCCTCTGACTTCCTGATTTTCAAGCTTTTTTTTTTTTTTTTTTTTTAAAGATGCCACATTGTAAAGGTTGGGGTTTTAATCCCCCTAAGCCCCCAGGGGTTTTTTAAGGAAGGTCTTTCTTAGGATTTCCTAAGAGCTGCTTAAGTATATAGTTAAATGAAAGTGTTAACATTTTGAACTTTAAGGTCTCTGTGTTTCTTCTGTTTCTTCTCCTGGAGATCACTCATCAATTAAACTAAGCAGGGGAGAACTCCTGCTGAGCTCATTTTAAGCTCCCAAGCTGGTTCCCTTCCCTGCATTCCTCTTTCCAGTAATAGGATCTTACCCCACATGGCTTCTGTGAGGCAGACACTGTGCTGGGCTGTCTGCCGTGGAGCCCTGTGCAGGAGAGTGCACACACATTAAGTCCTGCTACCCATGTGCCACTTGCCAGCCGATTTTTAGATGGGACTTTGCAGTACATGGATGATTTGTTCAGAGAATGCTGTGATACTGAAATGATTCTAGTACAAGCAGTACTAGCAGATAACTATCTGGAGGTGTAATGTGAGAAATGTTGGGTTCCAGTTCCAGTGTTTTCAGTTGAAATCCACGCCAGTAGTAAGATCGGGAGTCCGGGTCAGGAGTGGGTATGCAGCAACACTGACAGGTACTGTGGTGACAGTGCCGCAGAAATGAAGCAGTGAGGGGAACTCCTCGGCTTCCTTTACAGCAGTGTGTGCAGAGGGACAGGTGCAGAAGCTTCTAAAGGTATAGACAGGGATTGCTGTGGTCCAGCTTGAGTTTGTGCAGCTCAGCGGCTTCCACACTCAGCTGGAGCTGAGTGACTGTAGTTGGTAGAGGACATACCCAGCTGAACAGAACAGCTGCCCCTACAGCTTTCTGCCTGCTGCAGATGTGCAGGTTCCAAGAGGCTCGTTCTTTGGCAGCTGTTGAACCAAAGTCATAGCTATGGGCACAGTGTGATTTTATTTGGAGTTCCGTCTTTCCCAGCATTGTTTCTAGTGTTGTGCAAGTTGGAGCTGAATGTGGGGTTACTTTGTGCACCAGCAGTTAAGCTGTAGCTCATGTTGCAAATTCACGATTGCCACACAGGAAGCAGGAAATAACAATTTATTGTTTGAAACAGCAGTAGAACCCCTATGCTCAGAAAAAAACTGCAACAGGAAAGATTGCAGTGATACATAACCATGTAAACACAGGTAAAACTGTTTAGGCACAGGTGCCATGAGTTTAAAAACAAATTCTAAGCAAAGAGAAGTACCAATGACACAAGTGCTCTGTGAAACTGGGAAGTGTGCTGCCTGCCACAGGATGCAAATGCCAGAGCTCACACGGATTGAAAAATTCCTTAAAATAAAGTTTAAATGATGCAGGCCACTCTGCATCTTGCTGTAGGAGTACCCAAGGTAAGAGTGCAACAGGAATGAGACAGGTGCATGCTCTGCCTGTGACTTGGCTGGGGGCTGGGGCCTGGCTTCTGGGCTGGACATTCTCCAGCCCTTCCTAAAGTGTGTTGGGCAGCTGCCTGCACCTTAGTGTGCTGCCTGGACAATGTGCTCCCGTACCCACCAGATCACATGCACACTGCTCCACTTTAAAAATATCTTAACTTTTTAACTTTTAAAGCAATTTTAATATCTAAAGACATCTTAACTTTTAACTGGTTCTGAGCAATAAGAAAGCTGCTTATCAGTGCTTGTAACTACAACCTGCAATGCAGATGTTATCTCTGTATTTCTAAATCACCTGTGGATGCAAACAACGTCTCTACCAATGTTTGTGCTGCCGGTAACTTATGTGAATGGAAGAGGCGAGTTGAGCCAAGTGCTCTTGTGGTCTTCCACATGCGTGTCACCCACTGGCAGGTACCAGAGACCAATATTTGGGTAGCAGCCAGGTGGCCAGAAATGTCAGTATAAGGACTAATGCTCTTAAAACAGTAACGGAGATGCAGAACTCATCACATGCAGGTCTGTCCCACTCTGGATGCCACTTGGAATCTTCTGTAAACAAAACAATTTACTTGTTTTCAAGTAAAACTGCAACAAGGGCAACAAAAGGAAGCAGTAATTCCAGTGGTACTTACCAATGACTTTGTCACGCTCTGCATTTCCTGGAGAGAAAAAAGAAGTAAACATAAGCACACTTATAATTTAGAAACAATTTGACTCTAACCAAAAGGGAATGAAATGTGAGCATCACAAGGGGCTTATAAATACAGCTGATGTGTTTTTTCTCAGGAAAAAGCAAAGACCCGCTGACTCTGGCAGAGCCCTGCAGTGACTCTCAGGACTCTGCTGAGCAGTGGTCGATCACACTTTTTTGACTTCTCCCACCAGTGGCTGGTGTAGAGAGGACTCACTCTCCGAGGTTTGCTTCCCAAGATCACTTTGGCTTTTGCCCTGTGCCTTGTGTTTTGAGATCCTCAGCCTGCAACTAACATCAAACAGCCCTGTGAATCCAGGACTCCCTCACATTCCTGCGGTGCTGATGTTTTAACACCATCTTCCCACTCCTTTATTTCACCAATGGTTGAGTGCTGGGGAAAAGTGTGACCATACCCTCAGCTTCCCACCGGCCAATGTCCACAGCACAGTGACTTGTCTTTATGGAAATTTCAGGTCTCCTTCCCTCCTGACTCCATTCAGTCAAAAACCAAGTGCAGGCACATCAGGAAGGCTGCCAGACCTGGGTTGAGCACTGCATCTCCACGAAGGCTCTTGCATGTCAGCCCTGTTTTCTCCCAGTGCTTAGGGGAAAGAAGATGGCCTGGCTGACGTTCACTGGAGTGAGTAGCTTTGGCAGTACCATGGCTGCTCTCCCCACCCGCAGAGGCATGGCAGGGGCAAAACTTGCTTGGACCTGCACCAGCACAAGCCACAGCTCACACATCAGGTAATAACCTGGAGCCCTCAGGATGGGACAGGTATCCCATTCTCTGTTTTCCATTTCTGCAAGCAGTAACTTCTGCAGCCACCATATCTGCTGTATCACACCTTCCAGCACCTGAACAGCAGACCCTGTCCCATCTCTTCCCAGGGTAGAAATCAGGCTCTTTCCACCCTCCTCCCCTCTCTTCGTGCATCACTACCCACTTGGCTTCTGACTGCAGATTTTCAGCCAATATTTAGGAACAGGAGAGTGCTGCGCCTGCCTCCTGCCGGTATCTTTTGTGTGCTCTTTCCCTTTCTACATGTGCTTGGGGAGAATGTCTGGTTGTCTTCTACTTACGACACATCTGGCTGTCACACTGCTCGCTGCCGCACTCACTGCACGCCTCTCCCGTCTTGTACGGGCGCGTTGGGTAATTCCCACTGTGAAGGAAAATCACACTGCTCTCAAACGGCCCTTGGCGGAGCATTAATACCTACTGCTAATTAGGTTTTAATGTGAGTTTTGCTTCACTTGTGTTGATAGAGGGATGGTTTTTTCAAGAGTCCTGTCTGAGTGCCCTGTGCCCAAGCAGTGAAGAAGAATAGGTTAAGTGTAATGGGACACCCTGTTGTTTAGGAAACTGGAGACAGCAGTATTGCAAACCTGGGAATTAAAGCAGTCTCCGAGTTGAGTAATTTGTGTGCATGGAGACTCTGGACTCTCATAGCTGGCTCTAGCTATGGAAACAAGAGCAGGTTCTGTTACTGTGTATGTATGTGTGTATTCAGCCTTGAAGAGGAATGCTCTGGCATTGGAGAATCTCTCACAGGTGGTGGTTTCATCCATTTGTTGGTTAGTATTTTAGGAGTGATGAGAGTCTCTCTCCTGCTCCCTCCCTCTGCCAGGGGTGTGAGTGGGACCAACTATCTCTGCCCAAGCTGATACTGCACCAAACACAGCTCAGTGCTTCTCTCTGCTCATAGCATGGCCAAAGCAAGACTTACAGCATGCCTCAAAACTGCCCATGAACACAGAGAGAGGGATTTTGTAAGCATGAAATCTCAGCAGTGAGATGAAACTTCATGGTAAAACCTCATTACTTTCAGCAAGGTGAGGCTTTCATTGCTTGGTCTAAGCTGAAGAGTATGTTCACTTGAGGAAATTGTGTATGCATCTTGCCTGGGCCCTTGGCAGAGCTGAAATAAAGCAATGAAGCTGCTGCTTCTCAAAATCAACAGCTGGATGTGACATTACTGCACTTGTTAGCATGCAACTGCCCATTTGCAGTGTCCTCACCCAGCAGGGAAGGGACCAGCTTTAAAGCCCTCTCTAGAGCCCCTTGCCTCTCCAGAGAGCACCCTGCCTGCTTTGCTGGGTGCTGGTCAGGGCGCCCCTCCTCTTCCCTATGCCAATACAGGGCAAAAAATCCAGTGGGATTTTGGCCCTCTGCACAACACATTCGGGTGTGGGGCTTCTGGCGGGGGCAGCAGCTGTGTCATTTCAAGGTATCTAGTCAGGGGTACATAATCTTCCAAGAATGAGGCAAGGGCAAAAGGAATGCCAAACTTGCTTGAGTTCAAGGGCTGGCCTGGCCTTGGCCCAACATGGTATGCCATGTAAAGCTTTTAAAGCTGCATTTATACCGTGGTGGCATTAATTAGCTGGAGAAGAGAAAAATACATCCATCCTAGCTGGATATACTATGCCTATGAAAGACCTCTGGGTCGAATTTTGCCTTGAGCAGCCCCATCCTCACAGGCAGCCCTCAGCTGCTAGGACTGCAGGTTGCCAGCATTGCATACTTCAATGTTTATCCAAGCCATTGACTTAGGGGCTTAATTCTGCAGGCACTTGTGGGAGTATCTTCAGACTTTGGGCTTGCACCTTGGCAACTGTCTGGGGCCATCTTGGCACTCAAGAACAAGGGATTAACTTTTAGATGATCACTTCAGTATTTTCATGTCAACATCTTATATTTAATCCTTCCTTCCAGTCCCACTGCTTTTTGGCTCCAATACCTAGCCCTCATCTAGCAAATAAAAAAATGCTGGTTGGACAAAGGTGTACTTCTTTCTCTATTTTGGAAACCATTTCCTCCCACAAAAAACGTGACTAAACGGACTGATCTAATAAATTTGCATGTTGTGGAAGGGAAGGGGTGGGACCCAAACCCTGTGAAATATTCATAACAAAAAACCTTACGGCGGCCCATAGTTGCAGACGAAGTGTGCTGCGTTGGGTATGGTGGTGTATGTCACCTTGGGACAGAAGTGGACAGCACAGCCAACCTTGTAGCTTGTAGCCCAAACTACCTGCAAAGACAGACAGAAGGATACACTGGTGACAAAGACTTTGATTCAGCACCTGAAGAGTTAGGAGAAGACCTGGCCTCCTCTGTTTTATGACATACAAATGAGATGAGGAGGACTCCTTGGGCAGGCTTCACAGGGAAAAGCAGCAGTGATGGATCTCAAAAGCATAGTTTGTTCTGAAAAAAGACTGATTATTTTACCCAATTCACCGCGTATTTGTTAAAACTATGCCATAGGCAACTTCATTCCTGTGGACTGTGAAGGACTGAATAAAAGGACCTTCCCCATTGCAGGAGGCCACTGACTGAGCAGTGATTTGTGGTAACTGCAGTAACTGTGCCCAGGGAAAATTCTCTTCTCCACAGTTGGGAAGAAGAGGAATGAGGAGTTCCCCGACAGTAAAGACCCAAGGATACCTCCTGAGGCTGGCAGATCTGCATCATCTAGCTACAGTCACTATCACTACTAACTCCAAGTGAGAATAATCTTATTTTTTCATTCTACCCCCATGAAACTGCATGGGCTGCTCCTCTACTAACACCATGGTCAACAGCACTGTGCCTTAGTGCCAGGTAAGGTGTGCTTCTGTGCAGCTTCCAGGTGCTGACTCTTGCAATGTCCTTGAGAGCAAGCTCAAAGAGCAACACAGTCACCCCTCCCAGCTCCTGCATCCGAGTATCTTCCCTGCACACAAGTTCAGAAAGCCCACCAGTTTCACCTCATCTACTCAAGTCCTGGATGCACATGTGTATCTCTGCAAAAAACATTAAATAGCCTCAGGTCGAAATGTAACCCTAGAGCTGCTGTTGCAAGCTGTCCTGCTTTCCTATAGCTGTGGGTAGTGATTGCAGGCTTGCATGGCAGTGGCACGCCTTTTCCTCACTTTGCCCACTTCCTTTGGGAATAGCAGTCGGACAAAGCGTGCACATGATGTTTGCAGAACTGCAGACATCTCTTTTCATGATGGTACTTCTCCAGCCCCTGGCATTTGAAGTCTACCTGACAGAGCTGGGACCACATTCCACTCATGCACTGCAGCCCACAGCCACTGCCATTGCCTGTTTTTTGGGCACCGCTTGGCTAATCTGGCTGTTTGATGGCTGCACTATTTTCTTCCAAAAAAAACCCCCAACCCGAACCACCCCATTTAAAGTAATAACACAGTGACTCTTTTCCTCCCACAAATGGAAACGTAAAATATCTTGTGCACACAGACATATAGTAAGACTACAGAACCTGGAAAAGTTCATTGAATCTACAACAGAAATGTGGAGTTTTTGACTCAAAATGGCAAAGCTGGTTCATGGTTTAGATGGAGAAATGCAATGCCTACCTGTGTATAGTGGCCACATACTTTACTGCACCCATTGGTGTCGTAAGTGTAGAATTTGACCTCATTGTACCAAGAGGTGATGGCTCCCTTCACGGTAAAGGCAGAAATTGAGCCAGTCCAGAGGTTTTCTCCAGCAGAATGAAATCTGGGGTGAGTTTTCCCTCGCTCTTTGAGGTGTATATTATGTTTAAATAAGCATTTCTTTGCCCAAGCTTTCGCAGTCTTTGCCAAATCTGGATCCCAACTCTGCAACATAAAGACAATTAAAAATCACTTTGTTATATTAGCAGTGCAGTAATTCAGAGCAGCTTTCAGGAAAAGCTGAGTCTCAATAGTGTAGATGCTTTTGGTTCATTCATTTTTACTTCTGTTGAGACTTACACAGCTACATGGTAGATCAGCTTGTAGGTTCGTTTCTGATTTGAACTTAAACTGTGGATTAAGCTTGAGGAAACTTTTGGGGTGGTGTGTGACCTTGGCTGACTGGTTTGTTGGACACCAAGAGCTGTACATCAGTCAAATACAGTGTTTGAGGCACAATGAGCATTTCAAGGCTGTGCTGGCCATGACAGAACATTCATGTAAATTAAAATGAATTTACATGAAATCTGGAAAATGAGGGTTATGCTTACCATACAATAATGCAAGAGTCTTGTGTAGCATCATATTTGCTTAAGGCCATGGCTTGCAGGTCAGTTCACAAGCACACTGGGATTTTGGGGACAGTTTAAACCCAACCCTTTGGTGAGCATTGTTGTGCTTGGTGGCTTGAAACATTAGCGCTGAATTCATGTTTATGGAATGACTCATTCACTCGCTATTCAATTTTACAGAAAGTGGTCATTTAAGCAATTGACTTATGTAAATGTCATTTGTTTGCACTGGAGGTGGTGTCTGCTCTTGCTGGGTTTTCTTGTGCACACACCTTGACGGAGAGATTACAGCATTGTACCTCCTGGTAGATACAGTACCATGAGTGTATGCTTGTAGTCCTAGTTATACTTTGTGTTATGTAAATGAAGTTGTCCGGCACTGAACTATTTTGTTTTGAAGGTTTTTTTTAAAATAAACTTTTTATTTGTCCTCTTCTGAATTAATTAAAATAGCTCACTTGCTTGTGGAAATGATGGAATCATTAGGGAGATTGTTTTGAATGGATCAGAAATGACGAAGGAAAAGGTGTATTTTACAATCTACCTTTTTGTAGATTTTTTGGTAGAATCTAACAAAGGTCAGTTGTTAGATTTTATGTCTATGGTTACCTAAGTAACCTTTTTTTGTACCATAGCTAAGTCTGAAACAATGTGTATAGTTTACGCTACCAATTAGTAATTAAAAATCACAAGATGACACTAAAACGCATCTACAGAGATTTGAAAATACTTTGTAACCTATGTCTTCCATTTCTTCCTTGCCTAACATTTGTGGAGGGTGTATTTTCCCACTGTGGAGGGGTGGACGCTGGCCCACCAAAGCCACTCTATCACTGCCCTCCTCAGCTGGGCTGAGAGAAAATGCAACCAAAGGCTCCTGGATTGAGATAAGGACAGGGAGAGATCATTCACCAGTTACTGTCATGGGCAAAACAGATTCAGCTTGGGGAAATTAATTGTATTTATTACAACTTGAAACACCTTCCTCCCACCTCTCCCTTCTTCCAGGACTTAACTGCAGTCCTGATTTTCCACTCTCTCCTCCCTGACAGCAGTGCACAGGGACACCAATTGGGAGTTACACTCTGTTCATCAAACACTGTCTCTCCTGCTCCCTCCTCCTCATGGGGGAAGACTCCTCACACTCTTCTCCTGCTTGAATGTGGGGTCCCTCCCACAGGAGACAGTCCTTCACAAACTTCTCTAATTTGAGACCTTCTCATGGGGTATAGCTCTTCACAAACTGCCCCTTTCACAGGATGCAGTCCTTCAGGAACGCACTGCTCCAGAGCGGGTCCTCCATGGGGTCACCAGTCCTGCCAGCAAACCTGCTCAGTGCAGGCTCCTCTCTCCATGGGGCCACAAGTCCTGCCAGGACCCTGCTCCAGCCTGGGCTTCCCATGAGGTCACAGCCCCCTTCAGGCCTCCATCTGCTCCAGTGTGGGGTCCTCCACAGGCTGAAGGTGGATCTTTGTTCCTCCACGGACCTCCATGGACTGGAGGGTCACATCCTGCCTCACCACGGGCTGCACCATAGGCTGCAAGGGAATCTCTGCTTCAGTGCCCGGAGCACTTCCTCCCACCCTTTCTGCCCCAACCTTGGTGTCTGCAGAGTTGTTCCTTTCACATGTTCTCACTCTTCTCTGGCTGCAATTGCTCGTGCACGGCCTTTCCCCTTCTTGAATGTATTATCCCAGAGGCACTACCACTGTGGCTGACGGACTTGGCCTTTGCCAGCAGCAGGGAAATGGCTCCGTGGGACATGCGGGGAAGCTTCTGGCAGCTTCTCACAGAAGCCACCCCTGTATCCCCCCTCCGCTTCCAAAACCTGTCTGTGCAAACCTGTCCACAAAACTAGGACATAAATAATTTAGATAGGAACTCAGTACATCAAGTATTAAATTTGGGGCAGGGAGTCTTATTTCAAGTGAGCAGTTGGTATTTCCTTAGACACTTTTAAGGGCAATGGATAAAATCTGGCATTGTACAGAACTTATCTTCCAGTCCTGGAAGATAACTCTGCCAGTTAAGACAGAAGCTTCATTTTGCATCTTGGCAATGCTCTGAGATGATCATGATGAAAGATGTATGACAGTGGGGGATGCACCTTAGTGCTTTCATGGTCTTTTTTTCCACATTCTCCTTTTTACAAGTCCATGCATCTCTTCTCCTTCATCCTATAGTAGCAGTAAGTTTAAAGTTTGGTAAAGGTATGCATATTACAAAGTTTAAAGTTGCATTAGTAAGTTTAAATATACTTTCCATTTTGTGTGAATACTTAAACTGGCTGAGAGATGAAAAGCAGTGTACAGAAATGTTCACAATGATCTTTAGTTTAACTGTAGTTACACTCCTTATTTGCTTATAATACTGCACTTAAACAGAAAGATTGGGCTAAATGGCATGGGAAGAAAATGCACAGGACAGGGAGATTTGCATAGAGATATCACTGCTGTTTGAGGAAACAATACTTACAAATTTTTTTTCCCTCATGACCTACTTCTCAGTTTTCATTTTATAACAAGTTGCTTGCTGATTTAAGGAGGAAAAATTGAATGTATAATATGTGAAAAGTGATGGAAGGCAGCACTAATTCAAAGGAGACTGCTGTGAACAGAGTGACTGGTGACACTGCTGTTTTTGAGGAGCCTTAGAACAGAACTAAGCAGTGCTTTGGGTGGATGAGAAAGGGCTCACATTTGTCAGATAAAAAAATTTTAGATCAACATTCTCATTTTATAATACACGTATTACAAATATCTGTGGTTGAGCTTTGTTAATTGCAATTAAAGGAGTTTCCATCTTGCATTTCCTTTTAAAACCTACTTTTCTAAAAGATGGGAGTGCCCTGAATTCAATCTTAATTTTTACATATCTAGGTGGACAGTTACCTCCAGCAAAATAGAAGTTCCCTGTGAAAGAAAGGCACCATCTTCTATTCTGCTTTTTTTAAATGCCAAAGGCCACTCAAAATACTGTTTTCAAATCCAATGCTTTTACTTTTGTAATAGATTTTATCATCATCTATTGTACTGCTTTCTCCACATTAAACAGTTTCCGGGAGAGGTCATATTTAAGACTAGGGGTTTTGCAGTGTTTTGAAAGAAACTTAGCATGATTTAGTTTCTGTTTTAGACGCAATTTATTTGTCTCTTTCTTATGCTGCTGGGTTTTTTTTTTTTTCAGATTTCAGTTCTTTTTTAAAAGGAGAAATTAGGCACAATTTAAAAATATGAATATTACACTTTTAACACATCCTAACAACATTTTGTTAGTTTAGGGCCAGTAAAGCAATGTAGAAAATGAAGAGTCCAAAGCAACATGTACTGAAGGTCAGGATGCACAGCTGAGAACAGCTGAAGTAAAAGATTCATCTAGAAGAGAAACTAAATAGTTTCCTGTCATGTTTGCAATTCAAGTTTGATTACTGCTCAGTTACCCCTCCCGAATGCAGCTGACAGATGAAAAGCAGTGTACAGAAATGTTCACAATGATCTTTAGTTTAACTGTAGGTACACTCCTTGTTTGCTTATAATACTGCACTTATCTTTTAGTGTTTGACAACCAGAAACGGAAAATGAACGTTTTTTTTCCTAACTTCAGTTGGGGTGTTGCTAATTACAGCTGTGGCAATGTCCTCTTCTGGTGGAGACCATGTGAGATAGTAAGAAAGCAGGGCAACAAGAAAGAGCTCAGGACACGGTTGTGGTCCCCTTGAAAGACAGACTGTTTTGCATGGTAGCTGCAGATATTGCTCCTGAGGTGACCAGGGAGCAGGTGAGGGGCAGAGCAGTGGGGGACACGATGTCCCCAGCACTCGATCCTGCTGCACTTGGTCCTTCTTGGCTTTCCCTGCAGGCCCAGCCCCTCGGAACTGCTGCTCTGCTGGCTCAGTCCGTGAGAGCCTTGCAGAGAATGCTCAGAGAACGCCCAGAGAAAGCTCTCCAGCGCTGTTTGGCAACAGGCTCTGCCCTCGCCGACCCGAGCACGAAAGTTGTGCTCAGACGTGCACATCAAAGCACACCTCCGGCTGCCGAGCTGCGTGTGGCCCCTCACAGGGAGGCGGCTTCTCACACAGCGCAACGACGGTGCTCGGCTGAGGGCTGAAACCTTGGGCTTCGAATGAGGAATTTCAGTCAGGGCAAAACTACACATATCCAATGGCATAAAGCCACCTAATAATTAGAGCCTCCTTCTCTGCTTTAAAAAGCGGTTGGTCTTATGACCTCAGGGTTTTTGTGGTTTTTTTTGTGATCTTTTGCATTTGACACACAAGAGCAATCTTTGAGAATCATAAACACCATCACAATGCTACACATTTGTATATAAGTCATGAAGACTCCCTTACCATGTAGAGCATGTTGCTGGCCGGTGGATCCACTCCGGACCGGAATCTGTTATGGGTTTGCACACATTCCTCAATAAACTTTGGATCCCGAGGATCAGGCAATGTCGATGGTTCATAGGAATCAGAGGAATGACAGAAGAGCAGTAAAGCCACCACACAAGTAGAAAACCTGCTTGTCATTGAGAAAGGGAGACGAAGAGAAATGGTGCAAGCAGAAAGTCACCACCGTGGATCTAGGGGCATCCCGGGGAACACTCACGGCCCCGAGCTCGTCGTGCTGGAATCCCCGGGACGCGCTGCCTGGGATACCTTTATAGAGCCCTCATTAGCATGAGGGCAGCTGGGCGGGGCCTGGCCCTCAGCAGCGGGCGGGGCGCGGGTGG
>VZTA01002456.1:64928-76043 GCA_013398855.1 Mohoua ochrocephala | reverse complement strand
CGGGGGGAACGGGGCCCGGCCGGGGCTGCTCTGGGGTCCTGCGGGGCGAGCACCCCCAAAATGGAGTGTCCTGTTAGAGACCCCGCTGCCTCTGCTTGTGCTGTTACCCGCTTGCTGTATAACGCACCGCAATGGAACGTCGCAGGGAAAAGTATCAGTGTCGGTCCTGCCCCCGCAGGGCCAGCGCTGAAAGTCAGTTCATTTCTGTGGTTTGTGCACAGGCACCAGGGAAGTTTTCTGCAGCCAGTTCCGTCACCGAGCACTTGCTTAAGGCACACACTGCGAATGTCATTAGCCCTTTCCTTACGGTCATGCTTCTCAACATCTGGTCTTCCAGCTTTAAAAGCAGAGTGTTTCAGCTGTTCGAAGTGGTTTTAGCTCCTCCAGCAGCATTTTGCTTGGAAGACTTGTGAGCTGGACTTGACTTAGCCATGGTAATTGAATACAACGTTAGTCACAGGAAACGAGTCATATTCCGAGAACACTGCTATGAGAATAAGGAACTTAGGCTACAAGTTCACATTAGAGCTGTAGCAGCCTTGTCTCTTTCTTTTTTTCTTCTTTCTTTAACTGTGGTGGGCAAGCGTCTCTCCTGTCCTTCAGGCTTCTTTGTCACTATTTGTTTGGCCCCTGCAATCCTATTCATAGCAATCACTACATATTGCAGAAAAGTTTTGGATAAATTTTCTTCTTTTGATGAAAATAGACGCTATTAAGGCTGTTGCCTTTTCTCTTTTTCCTTATAGATTTTCTTCCTTTCCACTACAACCAAACTGTTCTAAAATTAAGCTGCCTTATTTATTTGTTTACTTATCTACCAGTCATTCAGTATAATTTCGCTCTAATCCACCCCAAGGGATCTATTAACAAGAGCCTTGGTTGGGGCTCATTTTTATTCTGTGGGTTGACATGCTGCAATGTGGCTCAGAATTTGAGTCACTCTGTTCTTAAAACATTAGAACAAAGACAAAGGAGGAAAAACAGCTTTAAATATTGATAGCACAGTTATGCATTGCTAATATCAGTCAGTATCTCCTGGCTTGAAATATGGGTTTATTCCCCTTATTAACAAACAAACATATATTGGAACAATAGGGGTCAGGTTGGGGGCTAAATGTCTCTTAAAACAGACTGAATCCATCAGAGGTCTGGACTTTTTAAATGAGGCTGAGATCTTCCATTTCTAAACCAGAATCTGCCCTGGGCCCATTTCATCTTCCATCTCTGTTTCCTGCTGCCTGAAAGCTCAGGATGGCTGTCATCTATTCTGCATTTTAGATATTTTCACCATCTCACATCCTAAAATTAAGCTTTCCCCATTGACACTCCACCTTAATCCTTATTCTATCAACTTTCCCTATTCTTCGGCTTATGGAGAACAAGGATTAACTCTGAGAGGAGAAGAACTGAATAGTACAACTGACAATAGAGTAACAGACACTGACACACATAGGCTAAATATAGCAAAGGACAAGCTTTACTCCTGTTCATAAAAAGTAATATACACAGTTAAATCTCCATTATCTGGGGAAAATTGTGTCCAGGATAACTGAAGGTTAATGAAGATGAATTATTGCTTCTTTTGGATTCAGTGTGCCACCTCAGACATATCTTCATGATGCCCCAGGTTTCCAGGAGGATTGTTAAGTAATATCCAGTTTCCATGGTCCCTCTAGCAACCTACTCCTAGAGCTAAAAAGCTCGTACAGACATAAAAGCATGTTGCAGCTACTGCCAATAAATTATACTACCTCTATGCACAGCCATTTGTATCTTGCACTGAGTGAAGAAGCAGCCTTTCCTATGCTGGATAAACATTGCAGGGATAGTGAGAGACATCCAAGTGGTTTTTTAAATGTGTGCCAATTCTGTGAGAGTAATACAGCAGTAGGATCAGAATCAGTATCTCAATTGACCATTACTCATAAAAAAAAATGTGTGGAAACTGCTGTTGTACTAAAAGTACAGCGCCGGCACTCAGTACGAGAAACAGTGGCCTTAAAATTGAAACACTAAGGCAGTACTGGTCACAAGAGGGACGTGGATGCTCAGCAGGTGGGACGTGTGATGGCACGGGAGGCCGGGGGGGACGGGGCCGCGGTGGCTGGGGCTGTGTATCCCAGTCTGGATACCAGTTGGCGTAACCTAAAAGTCAGTGAAGAAACAGGTGTTAAGACCTATCAGCCATACTTACAGAAAAGCCATTAAGAACAATTTGATACGTACTTATCAGCTTCTCACGTTCTTTATTTTCTGCAAAGAGATGAGAAGAGGAAAGAAATGTGAGTACCATTCAGTGGTGGTTCTTAATGTAAAGAGGTAAGCCTTTACTGGTGCCTGGCTGATTGCACTGATGTTGCCAGTTAATGCCTAAAACATCCTGCAAGGGAGAAGCAAGCCAGCAAGAGCAGGCTCCCAACTGCTGTGGAGTTCATATTTTTCATTGAATTGAAAGAGAAGCAGAAAAAAACAGCTGTATCTGGAAGAATTTGTGTCACGGGGACGAGGGAATAAAAAATAACAACAAAACATGGAATTTATTTAAAATTGTTACACGTACCAAATTTAAGTAGTTACAGACAGACAAATATAATTACTAATTTATCACAGAAGTACACCTTTACTAAAAGTTTTGACATGTTTGCAGGACTGCCTATGTGCATCCTATTGAAATTCCTCATTTGCCCTATAAGAGAAAATGGTAAAAGCGGGTGGTAGGATCTAGCACTTCACTTTAAAATACTCTGTTCCTCCTGTCCCTCCCCCCAATCTTTGAGATATTTCTAGTTTTCCTGTGATGCATCAGTCTGAGACTTTAAGATGAGTCAGCCAGGATATTACCAAAGGAAATAAGAATACCAAATGCTCATTAATTTCTACAGATGAAGCTGTCTAGAACCTGGCTAGTAAAGACCATCCCCTGTAAACCAGGGGATTTATACAGTAAACCTCTGTATAAAATTCATATTTGATTTAAGACATTGCTGCATTCACCTCTGTTTATTTAAATATCGCCCAGTTTGGGACTAGGTGAATTGGCATAAAGCTGTTTGGAGCAGACTCAGAGTGACAGGGTACAGGCTGTGTGTTTCCCTGCTGTGCCCATACCCTGACACTGAAGACACAGACCCAGCACAGATTCACTCTGGCTCATTAGTGGGGAGGCAGGAGCAGGGAGCAGGCTGAGCCCCTCGCCATCACCCACTTCTCTCCCAGGCTCAGGCAGCACGTTTGCAGGGAACACCTCCACCCCAAAGAGGAATTTACTCCAAGCAAGCTCCTTTCATTGTTGCATCTTTGCAGGGTTTGGGAGTGGGCTGTGCAGGCTCAGCCCAACACCAGCTCCCAGCACCAGCCAGACATCCCATGGCTGCCACAGGCCTGCTCCAAAGGGGTTACCAGTCCTTTATTAATTGCTCCTCCAGATTTGATTAAAATCCCCTCATCCCTTGAGCCTTTTGAGCTCAGTTACAACTATTCATTTAATTATTTTCCACCAGCACTCTGATAACTCTGAGCATAGTAGAGAAGAGATTTACAAACAAGCTCTCACTGCTGTTTTTTCTGAAAATTGTGGAAGTTAGAAATAGCTGTGCTTTTTGGTGCAGTCTTATTATTGGTTCAGAAATACAGTTGCCTGGAAGATGTGTTAGGACATGCTAAACAAGCAAGAAAGCAGAAGATAAATTTCCTATTTCTGCTGGGAGAGAAGAATTGGACTGAATATTTGCTGGGGCTAAAATTTTGGATTTGACTTCCTGACCAGATAAAAGGGAGAAAGCAGTCTAACTGATACTTCCCTGCATCAGAAACTCTGGCTTCTACTTCTGAGAGCCTTCAGCAGCAAAGTATTTCCTTCTTAAACTATTCCTCCCAGAGTTTGGTACTGTTGCTGTGTGGTGTGCTACAGACCTACCATGCACTTAGTGCAAATTGACTCATCGTATTTCTATTGCTAATTATGGCACTTTTATTTCTATGCAGTTTTCTTAGTTGATCACTTTGGTCTTACCACAGAGCTTGTCTACACACTTCTCATTACTGCATCTACTGCATGGCTGTCCTTCTTTATATGGTTTTCTTGGGTAATTCCCCCTGCAAAACATGAACCGTATTTTGTTAGCTGTCATTGAAAAGCTATTGAGGGGAGGGAATCCCCTTGTCAAACAACTGGTCATTGAAATGGTTTGAAATTCCGTTTAGATCAGATTAAAGCTCTCACTGGCATGGGGAGCAGTTGACTCTCACCACTGGAAATTAATGAGACTTCTCAGGCAATACTTTATTATTGTAAGCATACAAGAATCTGCCTCTAGTGCCTCATTACCCACGTGGATTATAAAAAACAAACCTGTAAAAAGTAAGTCGAAATACTGCAAGGTACCAGATAAACTAGAGGACTGTCTTCCTTTTATTTCTTAAATTACAAAGTCTTGTTTGAAATTCGGGTAGGGACGTAGAAAGATGTAATCTTTCTGAAGCAGGAAGATTACACCCTTCCCACTTTCCCTGCAGAGACTGAAGTCAAAACAGATTTTCTTCCACCATCTGCATTACAGTGAGTGGTCTCAGCTATGATCTGCTCTCCTGGTTTTTTTAAAATGAGATTTTCTGCAGTCCCAGCTATGTCCAGTAGGTTCTGTTCCCAATGGCCAGGGGAAGTTTCCCTTGGACAAGTGACACGAGGATGTAGCTTATTCTGAAACTTGTTACAACTGCACCCGTCATTGTTGGCATCTGATACCAGATCAGTTGGAATATTTGAAAAATAAAAAAACCTCCAAGTGCCATAATTAACTTACGCTGGCCCATAGTCACAAACAAAGTGTGCTGCTTTGAACAGTCCTGGAAAATTTTCAACTGTATTGCAGAAGTGAACTGCACAGCCAACTTTGTAACTCTCTGCCCAAACGACCTGCAGGACAAAGGGAAGTACGTGATGCACTGTTCAAATACTACCAAAGCAACAGCATTGAAGGAGGAAGGAGAAGGGAAGTATCTCAGGGAAATTTAAATCAGCCGACACAGGAACAACTTAAACAACCTGCAGGACAGCTGGGATAAATGACGGCTTGATAGCCATTTTTTCACTTATTATCTGGCTGCCCTGTAAATGTGAAATTGCCAGGGGATAATCCCTTTCCACCATTATTGGAAGTGGAACTTGACATCGCTGGGGCTTGTAATATTTACTTCCAATCTCATGCAACAATAAGCTGGGGGGATGCAAAGCCCTGCTGTAATTCCTGTTCCAAAGCAATCTGTTCCAAGCCTGTATTCAGATTTTCAGTGAAATTAGACTATAGGTACATTAGACTACAAAGAACTGGGCATGTGAGACTCACCTGAGTGTAGTGACCGCACTTGTCAGTACACCTATTGGTGCTGAAATCATAGCTGTTGACTTCATTAAACCAAGACCTGAGAGCTGCATCCACAGAGAATATGCGGGCTGTGCCAGTCCAGATGTTTTCTCCAACAAGTGGGAAGGTGGGGTGCATTTTCCCTGGCATGTCAAGGTAGGTATTGTGGTTAAACTTGCACTTCTTTGCCCATGCTTTGGCAGTCTTAGCTAAAGCAGCATCCCAGGACTGTAGAAAAGGAAGAAAACGTACTATAACCTGCATTGCAGTGACTTAGCTGAATTCAAACATTTTTAAACAGAAACTTGTTAAGAGTTCTTTTCCCCTTTTCTGCTTCCCATCCCTGCATTCAGCTTCTTTCTCTCACTTGACAGTTCTACTCCCATAGCAAATTTTTGTCTTCTTTCTCCCTTAGCTATTGGAGGACATGCAAGAGCTATCCACTGTCCTGTTGTGTCTGACTTGTTAATATATTTAGAGCTGGAGTGCAGTCTTTAAACTGCTACACCTGAGAGGGGGTAACTGTGTGAAACTCCCAGCTGTTGAGGGGCTTGGGGGACTTTGTGCCTAGCAGATGTTGGCTGTCCAGGGATTTGCACTTTGCAATTATTACCAGACTTGATAGGAATTCTGTTCTGCTGGCCAGGACAGAGGGGAGAGTCACAGCTGCTCCCTTCCTCAGCTCCTTCTGCCTCTTTTCTCTTCTCCCTCCTCAGCAGATGGACTAAGCAATTAAAAGACTCATCTCTGCTGGGCTGAGAAGGAAACACTCCTATCCAAAGAGGCACAAGTGATAATTTGACAAACCAGTCTGGCAGACTTGCAGATTTTACGCTGACAGGAAAAGTTCAGTACAGGGAAATGCAAGTTAAGGGATGTGAGAAAAAAATTGAGTTTGTGTTCATAATAACAGGTTTGGAGATGGCTATTACCACTCGAAAGTAGTAGACTAAAAAGCAAATAAAGTATTAGAAACTCTCTGCAAAGGAATGGAGAATAAAATCACATCTATAATCACACTTCTGCAGAAGTCCTGTTAAATGCTGTGTGCAGCACAGCACCCCACCTCAAGAAAGGTACACTAGAACTAGAAAGGCCAGAGAGAGCCTGGAGTAGGATGGTCATCCTCAAGTTCAGAGGGCTTTCATATAGCAAGATAGTGCTCTGCAGCTTCAATCACAGACATCTGGACATCTTGTGTGAAGTAGGTAAATAAGCAGCAGTAACTTGCTTCTTCCAATACAAAGACCAGACACTATTAAATGAAGCTAGGCATTAACAGGCCCAAACCAAACACAAGGAAATAGCTTCGCACAACCTGTGGTTAGGCTGTGCAGCTCTTTGCCATAAGATGCTAGAAATGCTAAAAACTTGTATGACCTCAAGGCTGAGAAAGACCATCAAAAAAATCCATTAAGAGCTTATAAGTACCATGCAACACCTTTGATTCAAGAGGTTTAAATATATTCATCCTGCTGTTATTCCAGAATTGCTGAGTCTTTGGTCTGAGCAGGTAAGTTTGCTCTTGTGCACTAGCTTTTTTAAATTAAACATTGTTTTTAAAATGGCAAGAAATTGAAGTCACTGGTACTCTGAATCTCACCCCCTTACTGTGAGCTTCCACTTGTAGAAATGATTCATACTCTGCATGTGGTTATGCATTTAACTTCCTTTCCAGCTACGCAGCACTGCTGGAGGGCTCAGAGAAGTGACATGCACTGACTGGGGTTACCTCCCTCAGCTAGCTATACACATTTTTCCTTTTCTATTCCACTGAACGACGTGTGACCTACCCATAGCCTGTTCTGATATCCACTGTATTTGTAGGAAGCTCTGCTTTTCAGCCTAGGTATTACTCTCCCTGCTCTTCAAACTCTGCTACAGCAAATGAAGATCAGGTATCTAAATGGATGTCCTGGAAAATCCCTTTATTCAACACATGTTCTAGATTAGAAGAAACAACAGGAGATGATAGCTTTTCAACAAATCCTGCTGTGCAGATTGCCTACTGAGGAACTTTTTAAAAACCAAACAGCTTCCTTGTATGAAACCTGACCTGATACAAAACAAATTACTCTCTCTCTTAGAAAGAGGTAGATGACGTACTAAGAACTGAACACTAGTTTTTGCAATACAGCCCTTTGCTCTGGCTGAAGTTGAGAGGAGCTAAATCTTGTGCTAAAAAAGAAATTCCCTTCAAATTATTAAAACTTAACAATACTGTGAAAATTGATGTCTTTTCTATTTCTTACAAAGAACCAACATATATGTTACAGAAATCATTGACTGAAATGGAAAGAATAGCACAATGCAAATGAAGAATAAGATGGGCTCAATCAGCAGCCCAATCTACAGTAATTTCAAACAGATCACAAACACCACCTTACCATACGAAACATGTTGCTGGCTGGTGGATTCACTCTGGATCGAAATGTGTTGTGAGCTCTCACACAATCTTCAATGAACTTTGCATCTTCTATGTCAGGCAAGGGATCTTGCAGATAAGCATGAAAGCAAGTGAAGAAATCCAGTAAGAACAATGCAGCAAAGAAAAATGTGATTTTCATAACTCTCCAGTGGTTTTTTAGAAGTTTTAAAACGAGAAATCTCTTAGGTGGAGATGATACTGGCAAGCAGTTTTTAGAGGTTGGCCTCTGGGTGTGGAAGCACTTGAAAGTGTCAAACTAACAGGAAGTGAAGTGAAATTGCTTAACAAGGTACAACTCTATCTGACATCATAGCTGGCAGTCAAAGGGTAAAGCATGAAACAGGCATCTGCCATGCACATCAGCGAGAAGCAACACTCCGAGCATACTTCTGTCTTTTCTTTGAGTGTGCTCCATCTTGGTTGACTGCCAAACCATTCTGTGATTGTAGGTCTTATCTGAAGAGATGCTGCCAAACAGCTTTCTTAAAACCTGCATCAGTAATAAAAACTGTAGTTTTGACAAAATCTGCTGCTCAGCTTATTTTCCAATACCAACTCTTTTCCATACCAACTTAGTTACAATTATGTTGCAGGATATTGCTTCCATTTCAGAATTACTCAAGGAATAAACAGAATTAGGAAATCTGTGCTTCAGCAGGAATAAAAAAAAAGGTTTTGAACAGCATCTGGCTGCAGAACAGACATTCTGGCCTGGTTTGGGGTGTAACAAAAATAAAATTTGGAAATCCTAAGCTTGAGTATGTGTCGATTCTCTCCTCCTTAGTTATTTGCTGTTACCTGCTAGCCTGAAATCACTGGAGGAGCTTCCTGTGCTCCTGGAGAGTAGCTACAAGATCAGCACTCCTGGTGTAACATTCCAAGTCTGATCACTTCTTGAGGCAGTAGGATGGCATGTGTTGGCATTTGTATTGTCTCTCCAAATGTTCTACAAGCCGGTTGAACTTTTTTTTTTTCCAAACCTAAACCAAATTGTACATATATGCAAGAGCATAAGAAGAACCACACGTTTTAAGAGCTAAGGTCTTGTATCCCAGTTTTAGGTAGGTTTACAGGGAAAATTTGTTGCAAATAGATTGTAAAATATGTTAATGGGTCTTATTCGCTGCTCAGTTTTGCCAGTCACACTTAATGTAAAACCGTGATTATATTACAGCTCCATGCAGTTTGCACAAAAAATATCACACTAAAACTGCACCATTAATTTAACAGTACAGTGATCTTGCACTTATATATGCATGCAGTCAAAAATCTGTGTTTGGAAAATGAACTGAGATTTTATGCCATAGGAAATTTTGATGGGTCCAGGATAGTCTAGGTTATAAAATGCTTTCTTGCATTTCTGGCTCCATCTAGTGACTATCTATAATTAAAGCAGAAGCCCAGCCCGCCCTTCAGCATCTATGATGTTTTCCCAAGAAGAGAGTTTTAGACTTTTGCCAGCATTAAGCACTGGATCTTGACAATTAAGTCTGGGATTTGGATATCACATTATATTTGTCTGGACAATACAAGCATTGCCTATCCTTGCACAGATCTCAAGTGAAATTTAGCACCATGAGCTGGGAGCTGGGTATATGCAAGAAGCTTTACAGCCTCATTATTTTGAAAAATTCCCCATGTTTACATCCCACTTTCTCACTTCTGGTAAGCACTAACCAGGACCTTTTACCAAAGACAACTCTTACTTGAATGCAACAACCACAAACCTTAGTACAGTTCTGCACTATGAAAATAAAGAATCTGACCTCACCACACCAATTTAATGGCATCAGCAATATCAAAAACTTTATGTCTTCCAATCCAAATATTCTCTCCAACAGATGTGAAATTAAGATGGCACAGATGTTTCTTACTTAAGTGTACGTTAATTTCAAAAATGCATTCGTTTGTGCCCTTGCAGTCTGTGCCAAAGCTGCATCCCAAGTCTGCAAAACATGAAAGCTGAAATAGTTGTGCAATGCTAAGTTACAACAAAATCTTAAACAATCAGATAAAACCAGTAAGCAATAAAGCAGATAGATATCAAACGCTGGAGTTTCATCAAGAAATACTTTCCCTTATTTAGGCAAGTACCTGTGTTTTATTTTAATTGACTTTTCCTGATGCAGCACAGAAATACAAACTAATTTCATTGGACAAGTTTTTCCTCCCTTCACTGTTGAAAATTAACTTTGTAAGAGCACTTGCTAGCAACTGAAAAGATGTGTGAAAGGCAGTTTTGTCTTCAGGCAAGGAATCGCTGGCACTAATTAAGCATGAAACTTTTTGGGTTTTTGTTGTTGAACAGGTCATTACGGATTTCAATTTGATACATAAAAATTAATTCAAAGTAAAAATGCACAGATACTGTAGATTCAATAGTACAAATATTTTAAGTATTTTTAAGAGAGGCTCTGGAAACAAATATTTACTCCTCCTATGGTAAGGCTTTAAATATACATCAGGGCATTTTACAAAGACAGCTTCATGAGGTAAACATGCCAGTTCTTGGCCAGTAACTCATTCTACAACCTTTTACTTCTTTGCAGCTGATTCCTGGACATGAACAATCTTCTGTATTTGTCTTCCAGTCATGACTGTTTTTCAGCAAGTTTCCCTTTAAAGTACCTAATTTAATATCTTAAAAGAAGATGCTGTGGTTTATTGCCTAGATTTACTGGTGCTCATACGTTTCAGTTCACACTGAGTTTCTGTGTGGACTTTACAATTAACTCCACTGGCTGCTGATACTGTTTCCTCCCTTAGGCCTTTGTTTTTTTCCTAGCCGTACTTCCAGTCATAACTTTTCCTGGTTTTCCAATTCCTGATTGTTTAAAACCGCGTGTGGTGTCTTTTGCAAACTTCATCACTTACAAAATCACCCCTCACCCCTTATCTGCCAATCCAGCATAAAACCCACCCAAGCAAAGGACATTCTTTGCCGAATGCATGCCTGTTCCCAAGCGTGTTCAGGATGCTCATCATTTAGCTGCCCATTGCTAACGCGTTCCTCTTGTGGCACAAAGCGGACTCAACATCAAACATCTGCTTCTTCTGCATCTTCTTCACTTTTGTTTAACCCTTTCCAGCAAAAATTTACAATTGCCACTAGGAATGCCCCTCAACCCTAAGAGTGCACTTCATATGCTTGCCTTGATGGAGAGCCCGGCTGCCCGGGGTCGGTGCCGCTGCCGGAGCGCGGCTGCCTGCGGGCCGTGGGCGGGGCCGTGGGGCCGTGCCGTGCCGTGCCGTGCCTATCCGGGTCACGGACCTGCCCGCCCACCCCCGCTCCCAGCCCGCTGCGGGGAGGCCGGGGTGTCCCAC
>VZTA01002456.1:22555-64876 GCA_013398855.1 Mohoua ochrocephala | reverse complement strand
CGGGGCGCGGCCCGGCCGCGGGAAGGCGGCGGGGAGGGGGCGGCCATGGCGCTGTCGGCCGTGCAGCAGGTGCTGGTCTCGGCCGTGCTGGTGCTCTGCGTCTTCGTCGTCATGCCCAGGATGTTCGGGGGAGGCGGCGGCGGGCGGACCGGCCGCTCTCCGCGTGGCGGCAAGGCCGGCCCCGGCCATTACGATCCCCGTCAGCACGGCAGAGGTAGGAGCCGGGGCGATGCCGCGGCCGGGGTTCCGTGCGGGAGCCGGCCCGGGCTCGGGCGGGCTCGAAGGGAACCCCGGGACGCGAGGGGAATGTGCTTTCATCCGGCGGGAGGCGCCGGGTGTACACGGGCTGCGGACGGGGAGGCCTGGTCAGACCGCTTCGAGCTGGCCTGGGCGCGCCTTAAACACCCTCACCTCCTGCGGTGCTCTGCTGTTCTGGTTCGCCAGTGCTTTGGGTTTTGTCTGTGTTGTCTTACCAAAACTACTCTTAAGTGCAAGAAATGCCCGGTACTTGGAAGTGTGGGGCGGTGTGACGAGCAGTGCCCGCAGGGGCACAGTCGAACAGATGAGAAGCTGGGAGGTGTCACAGGGAAAAACGCAATGAGGAAGCCAAGTGTTACTGTTAGTGAACACACGCACATTCATACAAAAGCTGTCCGGCAGTGTATTAAAAAAGAGTCCAAGACGCTCGTTTAGAAAAGGTATCAATGAATGGGTTACAGAGTTTACTACTTGTAGGCGCTAAAATGGTAGAAATGTATATTAAGTCCTATCAGTGCATGTCACGATTTAGCTGAAGGTTCAAAGGTCCACCTTTGGTTTTGACAATCACAAAAAGCCTGCTTTTGTAAGGTAGCTCTGTGATTCTTTGATGATGCCTTCCAAGGCGTTTCAAACCAAGAGACAGCTAGTTGCTATAATCCTCCAAATGTGTCTGTGCTTTTCCCTGCCGTCAGAAAAATCGAGGCTTGAGCTGCTACCATGTTCTTCCCAGCTGATGTCAAACTTACTGTGCTTCATAAACTCTTGCCTGGCCTGTTTCGCTTGATTATTTTTAATTTATAAGGTAGCTGTATATTCCCTATAGATCAAATTATTTTAAAACCAAATCCTAAAAAAAAAAAAAACACAAACACGTCACATGCCTGTGATTCTACTGAAGTACTGGCCCAGCACTGAGTAAAATAAATTTCAGACAGATCTCCTCACCTCTCTGGGTGGTTCTTCTTTTGTGGTTGGCTAGTAATTCACTTTGCTATTTCTTCTGTGGGATAAACTTGGTGCAGGACACTGGACTCCACTAGGATTCAACATTCCTCCTCTCCCTTTCATCCTTGTTTCCCTAGTCACATTCTTATTTGTATGATCTGTAGAAATCTTTTTATCTGTGATACTAACTATTTTAATAAAACTTCTCATTTACATTAAAAACAAATAGAACTTAAAATAGATAAAAAAGGTGAGTGTAAATGTAAAACTAGGAATCAATATGAAACATTCTGAAAGGTGGAAAAATACATATAATATAAAATGTGATTTCCAGATTAGTTAGTGCAGTTTTAGCAAGTCTAAACCTACTTGTCCTGCAAGGAGAATGCCTGCCTGGATTTGCACTGAATTATGACGGTAGTTTGAGTTCTGATTGTATCAGCTAGGCTGTTTAGTTTTTGTGTAACTGTCCAACTATTTTAAGAGTTCCAGTGAGTAAACATATGGATAAAAGGTGTGTGTTGCAAACTGATCAATTACATGTGGAAGAACTTTCAGTCATGCCTGGCGTGACTTCACTCGAGATCTGATAGTAAAGGCTGCTACACCTAAGGTCATCTCTGGAGGTCTGAAAAACTTCTCTGGCTAACTCATTTCAGGCAATACTAAAACACTGGTCGAGATCTCTTATCAAAAAGTACCAGTTTAGGTTAGCAGAATTAGATTAATTTTTTTTTCACTTGTAGTTGGCAGAAGCTGTAGCCAAATAGTTTTTTCACTGGGAGGTGTAACTCACACCAATTTTTTCTCTAACTAGTCATGGCTGTACTTTGCACACTTGAGTTACGTTACTGTGAGTTCCTGAAATGTCACCGTTACAGTATTAATTGATAAGAAGTGATTTGCATAATGATCTTTTGTTTGGGAGTTTTTATAGAATGTGAACCGTGCCATTCCCATACTCAGTTCTGATACGTTAAGTTTGAAAGTGTAAGTCTAGGCAGTCAGTTGAGACATGAGTGTAAAACTTCACAATCCCCTGCTGTCTGTCTCTGCAAGCATCTGCATTCTTTAGCTGCTGGTACCACTCCACATGTGCATGTCCCATGAACCCTTGATTTTACTACCAAATAACCTGTTTCCTGAGTTGAACAGTGACACTGCCTGTTTTCTCATCTGCTCCCTGTTCTGGCAGGCAAAGTACATGCAAAAATACTTCTGACTTCCAAGGTTGCATCTCTTGGCTATTGTGTAATCTTTTCCTGCTAAATATTTGATTTGCAGAAGTACAGTACTTCTAAGCCTGTGGGAATACCCATGTAGACCTGAATTTACTGTCAACATAATGAAAGCAGCAGCACAGCGTGTGTATTTCAACAAAACCTTTTTTTTCTGGGACCAGACAATTCAATTTGTCATTAACTCAGTTCTTTTGGTGCAAAGGAAAAGAATATTAATTACTTTTTTCAGCAGTATCAATAGTTTCTCTGAGTCTGCTTTAATT
The DNA here is from genome assembly GCA_013398855.1 of Mohoua ochrocephala. Classification (NCBI taxonomy): domain Eukaryota; kingdom Metazoa; phylum Chordata; class Aves; order Passeriformes; family Acanthizidae; genus Mohoua; species Mohoua ochrocephala. The sequence goes on along the minus strand of VZTA01002456.1, from coordinate 62,166 downwards.
TCTAGATTTAAATTGTTTCTTGTTACATCTATCTTTCTGTGGTTTGCTGAGGGTTTGCCAATGTTGTGAAGGAAGAAGCTTAAAAATTGTATATTAAAGAAACCAAGTTTGCTTTGAGAGCTTTTGCTGCCTAGATTTAACTGTGCATCCTGTTAATGTAAGAAAAATTTTAAATTTTTTTATCGGATGCAAGGCTGCCCACACTGTTTTAGAAGAGTGACGAACAAAAATGATTACACAAGAAGAAAACTATTTAATTCCAGTTGTGGACTCCTAATTTCATTTCTTACTTTGTTGTCTTTCCCTCAATTTAATTTTTAAGGTAGTCCTCAGACAGTTTATCAAGTTCACCGGAATCCAGGGAATTCTGACAGTAATACTTACCAGAGTATTCAACAGATGAGAAATGCAATGGAAAAAGAGATGAAAAGCGAGAGAACGAGAGGAAACGGTAGAGAGTTAGCATTCACCCTCATGCCGTTGTATGCTCTTGGAGTGGGAATGTTTGCAGCATACAAACTTCTCAAGGTAAGCCATAGGAAAAACATTAAATTATTGTAGTTAGGAGGAAATGTAACTGCTTGGCCTGTTTGTTTGTTTTTCCAGTTCTGAGTCCGTGTATATGGTTGTCTAAAAGCCATTTCTTGCTCTGTTTGACTTTGAGTGTGAAGTCCAAAGTTAAAATTTTAGCGAATCTGATCCTTCCTTATGAAGGCTTCTGGCTTATGTATTTTTAGACACTCGAAGGAGTGAGAATCTTACTCACCCTGCAGCCTCAAATGAGAATCTGAGAACCTAAACGGTGCTGCTACCTGAGTCTGTAACCTGAGTCTCATCAGTGTTTCACTCCCTTTTCATTCTCCAGAATGAGATTGAGTACGGGAAGGAGGCGGGCAATTCCTGCAGAGCAGTGGTCTTAGATTAGCAGTTAGATGGAATAGCGAGTAGACTTGACCTTTTATTTGGATTTCTCATTTGATCATGTAGTTGCAACATACAGGTTTATTCACTTAATGGGATACCTTTTCTACCATTTGTAAATTTAAAAAGGGCAACACATGATCGGCTGTTTTTTAAAAGGAATCAGTCTTGAAATGTATTATTTATAGTAAGAGATACTACAGGACTTGCAAAGCTGAGAGTGCACCTGGAATATTGTCACTTGCCCTCAGAGAAAATAAAAATGAACAGGCATAAGACTGGAGACAACATCCTCATTTCTGGAGTCAGTTCATGCTAATCTTGTGTATGAGAAAAATATCACAGCTTAGCAAAACAAGTATAAAGGCTGCCCAGTTTAGTATAAGATTTAAAAATCATGAAAACCATTTTTTGGATGTTAAAATTCTTTACACTTGGGCTTGTGGGATTGAAATGTAAATATTTTTATAATAGTATTTTTATCACTTTAAGAAAGAAATTCTATATCGTAATTAATGGTAGGAGACTGGATCCAGTAACCTAGAAAGTTTCTTCTGCTCCTTTTTGAAACAGCAACTGCTTTCTTTTACAGCTTTTGCCAGTCATGTTGTGTTTGCTTAAAATCAGAAGTGTTTGCTTAAGACAGGAAGGAGGCATCACAGTAAAAAGTTTCATTAATATAGCATATTTTCATGGTTGCTGTTTGCTTTCACTGAAGTTCTAAATGCAGTTTTGTTTTTAGTACACAAATGATGATGAAGTTGTTTAACTCAATTGTATTTTTTAAAGATGAAGTCACATGAAGAAAGTCACTCCAAAAAGGAAAAAAGTACAGAAGACAAGGCAAAGGAAACAGGTAAGATACCCATTCAGAATGCATATGTTCAACAAAAATGCTTATTTCCTACTAGAGCAAAACATGTTTTCATTGATGCAATCTAGCTAAATGAAGACAATCTTTTAAGTTACTGAGAGCAGTTAGGAATCTACAAAAACCTACTTTGTTATTCTGTATGTTTGAAATGCTTGTTTGAGGATTGTGTAAGTTCTCCAGATGTAATGCTCTTTAAAACAGCTATAGTAATGCAGTATGATTCTCTGCCTTTTAAATGTCTGATGTTTTTCTCACTTAAGATCTGTTCAGGTTTTTTCAGTTTGAATAGGATATAATTAAATAAGTAGGGTATTTAAAAATAATATAATGATCTGGTTTAGAATTGAACTGTACTGATAGTGGAACAGTATGGCTAAACAATTACAGAGACCATTTATGATTTTTAGGCCAATGAGAAACCTGTCAAAAACATTCAAAGTTGATGCTGGTTTCGTACCTTTTCCTCCCTTGTATAGACACATTTTTAGTGAATTAAACAACTAGCAGCATCTTTTGGTATCTGTGTACACCAGGTCTGTAATCAGGCTCAGCAGTGATTTGCTACACTGCCTCCTCATCATCCTTGTGTGCTGCATTCTTCTTTGTTCAAAGTTTAATCGTATTTTAGGAGGAGCGACTCCTCTTGATTCTAGTGCATTAAGCGTTAAATATATTTGTAAGGTGTGAATAGACAAAGACATGAAAGTATATGAAGTATAAATACAGTACTTGCATCTCAGGAAGTCTTGCAGCTGCATAGCTTTTGAGACTGGGAAGGTGAACTCCACATTCTTCCTTAGTTTCTACAGAGGTGTCTTCTGTTTGGGCACTATAGGAGATAGGTTACTGGGTGGAAAGGACTTCTGTTCACACATAGTAAGGCTTCTGTTCTTACCCTCATCACTCCCTTTTCATATTGTAGAATTTTATAGATGAAAGAAACTTTCTGGTTTTGAATCTGTCCAACCAAAAATATAAATTAATATCCTAATGATATTGTAAAAACATTACTTACAATGTTCTTTCTCTCCTGTTCCACCTCTCCCTGCCCCCCCACCTCCCTCTTTTTTTGTTGTATTGTTTTTGTTTGTGTTTGTTTCTGTTAGAGCATCAGCTTTTAGAACTGGAGCAACATCTAGCACAGACAGAGAAAATGTTAAATTCATTATTGACTCAGTTGGATCCACTTTCAAACTGGTGAGTGTTTCTAAAAAATCTCAGGGTTGTTTCCTGTAAATTGAAATTTGCCAAAATGTTAACAAAGAATTCTTCAAATGATCCTTATATATAGGTGAGGAACAGTTTTAGGAACTTTCTTTGATTACTTATTGTTTCTGTACCCTTTTGCAGGTAATACCAGTTCTGCCGTTTGTGAACTTTTTCACAGACACCTCCCATCTCTTGTTCACCAAACATAAATGCAGAAGACATATGATCATGTTACTGTGGCTTAACAAGATGAACTTTAATATTGACCAAGGAGACGAATAGTGAAAATATACTTAAACTCAGTAGCATTTGAAAGCCCTTGTGGGAATTAGATTTTGGTAGCAGAGTGAGTTTCTTCCTTTAGATGTAATTATAAGAAAAAAAATAGTTATCGAGGTATAGCTGCTTATTTTCGTGTTTTGAAATGAATCTGTAAAGTGTGTGTATTTCAGTGAAATAGGACTTCTCTATTTTAGTGTGACAAGGGAATCAGTAATATAAAAACTTCTTGTAGTTTTAGAGAAGTTCTGTTCTTAAGAAGCTAGAGCCTTACTTATCTTCTAGAAATAAAAATATCCATGCAGTTAATTTTGTAGACTGACATCCTTCATGAAACAGGATGTTTTTAGGTTAAAACATGCAGAATTTCCTGGTTGTTTCTTCAGTGTACTTCTGAACTTAATATATGCCAAAACTATTAAGCAGCAAATTCACTGGCCAGTTTGCCTAACAAATTTCTAGTAGCGATGGGGAGGAAAGTAAAAAAGCCTTGAATGAGAAAAGCCTTTAAAGTTCTGTATTAGCCATTGCTAATACTGTACTAATAACAGTACTTTGGATAATTGTTACTTGCAGTACTCATTACTCGACCTTGGCCATTGGGCTCCAGTGTTAGAATTCAGTGACATTCAATAGTTGTATGATGTGACGGGCTCCCCACTTCTCAAGAGACAGTTCTCAAAGGAAAGCTTGACCTAAACATTTCACAAACTTAATTATGGTATTTATGCACAGAAAGAAATATTGCAGTAAGTGTATTATGATCAAGCACTCCCTTCCAAGGTAATCTTTTACCTGTTAACGTTTGTCTTTTTTTTCTAGTGTCAATGCTTTAGCTTGTGAGCAGAAAGATGAAATAATGACACAGCTCCAATCAATTAGACGACTGATGAAAGAAAGTGGATTGGATAAATCAGAAAACAAGATGAAAGGTACTTTAATTTTCAGACAGATAGATAATCAAGTAGTTTATCTTTTAAAAGAATAAATAGATCTTACTGTAATAATGTTCAGCTTCTGCACCTTAGGTAATTTGTGTGGAATTAGTTTTATTTTGGAGGAATACCATTCTTTCTGTTTGAGGTGTATCCAATTTCAAATTTTTGATACATCATGCTGTATTTCAGAATAGGTGTTAAAGACATTGAGCTGAGACGGACCACACAGTCACATTCTGCTTTGATAAAACAGGCTTTTGGAATGTCAGTTGCTAAGCAGTCTAAGTTAGTACTGGACTAACTTTAGGCTAAGGATTTACAAATGGGGACCTCTGAGGCTGTGAGTAATGCTTGCATAAAACACTAAACAACAAATTGTATATTAATTTCAACTGGAGACTTCCAAGAGCTGCATAGTAGCCCAAGAGAGATCTTAAATGTTAAGAATGGTTCATTAGAAATTTGGGGGATTTTTGCATTATTCGAGTCTTAATAGAAGAGAAAAAAAAAAAAAAAACAATTAAAAAATATTCTACTTCTAAACTGACCCGAAATTTAGAGCCTTTCCAGTAAACTTTAATTTTGATTATTTGTTGTGAATTTTAAGATCTCGGACACATTTGTAATGAGAAACTTGAAGATCTCATTCAGTCATTTGCTGAACATTCTCAAGAGAAAGAAATGGACAACAGAGAAGATGACTGTATTGAAGATTTGCTTGAGGATGTTGATAATGATTACAAAATAGAAGAGCATGAATTACACGATGAATGTGAAATACATCAGTTGGAGCCAGATGTTGTAGAAGATGAAGAAATGATAAGCAAAGACGCCATTGAATCAGAAGAGATGGCACTGAGGAGACGCAATAGATGTGAATGGAATCTGCATATGTAAAACTTCCAAAAGCTTATGAATTCTTTTTATAATGTTGTATGCACTTTAAACTGTTTGAAATGAAGTTATGTGCACTGCTATATGCTTTAAAAAGAGGGGTGAAATACTGCCTTTGCTCGTATCTATGACAATTCTGTAACTGACTTCAGTGGCAGCAGAATTTTACTCAGGATGTTTACATATTTTTTCTATTTATTTTTTCCCTATAAAAATATTTCTGTACTCTGTATATAATGCACTGTAATTATATCTGATGCTTCACTAAAATATTAGAATATCTTCTAATTGAGACTATAAAGAATAGATATTTCATAAATGTTTTGTAACTAGTAAGCATTATGCCACTTGAACTGTGACTTTCTTGAGTTCATTAAAGAGCATGCACTGATGAATTCAGCTCTTTGTGGAAAAATTTTCTCTTTGGCAGTATGAAAATTGGTATGGGTTAAGTCTTTGAGATTCATTCATAGTTAAGTTTCTTTATTTGGAGAGAGAAATTTAGCCATGAACACTCTATGAAAATAATAATGTCTGAATTTGCAGTCCTTTGAGTAACGGTGTTTAGTTTTGTATGTCAGCTTAATCCTTAATGTATTACACTGGATCACTTAATTTCTTCCCCACTTGTCACTGGTTAAACTCAGCAGCTGTCTAATAACTGATTGATACCCATTAGTACTGGATCTCTGTTTCACATTTATTTTAATGCCGTAGAATCTGGCCTTTTGATTCATTGTAATATTCTTTTTTTTTTTTTTTTACATCAGAATTAACAGATGTATTGCTGTGTACCATTCAAGAACTGTGGGGCATGGGATCTTTTTTCAATACATTATGCCAACTTGATAGTGGCCTTTTTAGGTCAGTATTAGGAAAAGCATTTATCTTCCTTTGCCAGAATAATTTTTGTCCATACCTTCATTTTTTTTACTCATTTTTTTGTTCACTTAATGCACACACCTATGGTACTGCCAGCCTTTAATAACAGGAATTGCCTTAGAGGTAGGTGTCACAGTATGGCACTGTTAAATTTTCTGTTTTATAATTGCATAGCTTTTAAGTAGGCCAGTTGTGATGCCTGCACTCTTCTGCCGTCCTTATTCTTACAGGAAAATAGCATGTGGACTTGTTTTTATGGAGGAAATGTACTGTACTTAAAGGGACTAAATTTATTATCGTGTCACTCACTGAAATGGAATGAATTGTTCATTCTGGTGTAGAAACATGGTATGTGTTTGGTTCTAAAACTGGATCACACAGGCTTGGAAGTAGCAGCATCCAGAAATACATCCTTAACATCAGTGTGTTTAGTAGTTTTGCACTAAGTGAGATTTTGCCTAACTTTGGAAAACTGATTGACTACAGAGCCAGGGTTTCTCAAGAGGTGGCAGATTTTTCCCCAAGACAGAACAGATGAACAAAACTGGTACTTGGATACAATTTGATTTTAAAAAAATATCTGATGTTGCTCTGGTCATTCAGGACGTTTAGAAAAAATCATAATTTCATCGAGGCTTTGCTCTGAAATATCTAATAAAGTGAACTGAAACTAATTTCAAAGCCGTTGATCAGAGGGAACGATGGAGTGGGTGCCAGGCGTGCTGCGCTGCCGAGGTGTTTGCAGGGTGCAGGTCAGTCCCGCTCCTTCCGGGCACTGGTGCCGGTGTCCTTTGCCGCAGCGTTTCCCCGCCTGGGGCAGCGTTTGAATCCTCACTGCTGCGGCTTTCACCTCCACGAGCCCTCGGATGCTGCTGACACTTGAAGCCCTTGTCCTAAAGGCTCTGAGCTACTTTGGGGTGATCGCTGTATTTCTGACCCAGGCTGCAAACACGCGCCGCGATCTCTCTCGCCGCAGTTTGGAAGTCTCCGGTGCCGGCTGCCGGGGTTTGCCGAGGGCAGAACCCGTGCGATGTGTACGCGCCCTCCTGCCCTGGCGGGGCTGAGGGGCCGCAGGGCGGGCAGAGCCGCCCGTGGGCGCGGGGAGGGAGGGACGGCCGGGCCCCGGGCAGGGTATTTCCGCAGGAGCAGCCGCGAATTCCGCTTCCCCGCTCCGCCGAGGCGCACCTTGCGAAACTCTGCTGCGAGGCCTGGCTCGGATTGGCCCCTCCGCGCTGCGGTACCCGGCACCCCCCGGCCCCGGCGGCGCGGCCGGGCGGGCAGGTGGGGCGTGGGCACCGTGGAGACGGTGCGGGGACGGGCCCGGTTCGCAGCCGTCGCCCTGGGACCGCTCCGGTGAGACAGAGCCCCTGCCGGCCGGGGTCCCGCGCCTCTCTTGGGAAAATGCATCAATTCCGTGGAGCTTTTGAGCTCATAATGCTTATTCCGCCTCTTCCAGCATTGGTGTTTGATAGCAATAATCTCAGCCTGTGAACCATTGAGTACAACAACGCTCTGTCCCCTCTGTGCCCTTAGGTGGGAGGATGCTCCGTTTCAGGAGAGCCTCGCGGCCGTGCGCGGACGTTCTCCGTGCCCTGGGAAGGGGCTCGGCGGCAGGGCTGTGCGGGTGCCCGGCGCCGTGTGCCCGTCTCCGAGCAGGCCCTGCAGCCCTGCTCCTGCTCGGGAAAGGAAAGGCTGCTTGGGAGGGGAAACTGCTCAGTGCGGTCAGCCTTTGGGTTGAAAATGGAGTGTCTGATTGCTGGGAACTACATGATGGGCTTTATGGTTCAAAACTGGCTGGGTGGAAGGAGAAGCCAGCAGAGCAGGAATATTTGGTGGAATGTCACCCTGGAGCTCTCGGAGCCTGGCAGTGTGCCGGGAGGGCCCTTATGTCTTCCTGAAAATACCTGTTCCCAGGGCACTGAGCGATGGAGAGCCAGGCAGCAGTTGTAAGTGAAGAGTAGAAAAGGTTTGATGTTGCCAAGGGGTAGCAAATTAGTAATACTGGAATGAGAAGGTATTGATAAGTGTAAGAGAAGCTTGAGGCAAAAACATAAATTTGAACAGGAATCTGGTTAAGCATTAGTAATAAAAGACTGAAATTAAGAGGCGGTGAAAAAGAGAAACCAACAGCATTTCATACCTTGCTGAAGACAATACCAAAATTCTTTCTAATGCAGTAACTTTTTTCTTTTCCCAGAAGTACTTAGATGAAAAATACATGTTTTTCTCAATAGTATTTTCTGTTTTCCAGTTTGTTCTGAAAGCTGTCATTGAATTTGCATGGATTTGGAAGTTAAAGGAGTTGCTGCATCCCCTCGAAGGAAGGCTGAGTTGTCATTGAAGGAGAAGAAATGTCAGGTAGTCAATGGAAGGCTTGTGATTGTTTTCCTTCCTTACTTTGACATTTAAAAAATATTTTAATCATACTTCAGAAGGTTCTTAGTTTGAGGCTAGAATCCATTCTATAGAGAGGACAACTTTTAAATAAATTATTTTTGTTAGAAAGGGGTAGTTCAGTATGACAGCTTTTCAAATGAAGGTGAGAAATTCCAATATAAACAGCTATCCTAGAATAACTGCTACTCTTAGTACTTAAGTGGAATGTGCAGAATTTAAGAATGAACTAGTATTTGCAGTTAAGAGCAACAGAGGCTTGAACCTGTACTGTGTGCTGTCTCAGGCTGTTGGTGAAACTGGCAACAGGTGTGTCTGTGTTTTTGTTTTGCAAGAGAGCAGTAAAGTAAAGCAGCCCCCAAAATACAGTTTGAAAAGGCATGATTTTAGATCGACATGAAAAATGGATCTCAGCGCTCTGTGCTCAGTATGAAGGGAAGTGACATTTTCCAGGTATTCCTAATAGTCTATGCTTTGAGATAGGTGTGCAACCCTCACAGGTTCACTGTAGCAGAAACTTTAGGGCTGGCTTTTGAAAGTCCTTACAAATACGATCTTGGATTCTGAGGGCTATTATTTTCCTTACTGCTAAGGTAAATATTAATATTGTTAGTAACAGTTGATTTTTCTCACAGATACCGTGTACTTTATGTCCATGAACTAAAGTTAATTTCTAATCCTCCCTCAGCCCCCAAGCACCTATTTAACTTCCTTATTTGTTGCATGACCCCATTAGGAATTCTTGGAGTTTGACTGCCAAGTTGCTGTTCTTCTTTTCAGTTTGATTTGGAATGAAAAAAGACCTTTTGTAAATGATAACACATCTGTGTTATAATGTTACTGTTAATGTTTTAACCAGGTTTTTGAAAGTTAAATACCTTTGGACAACAATGTCAGGAAAATTAATCCATGAACACCAGAGGTTGATGTCCAAAAAGGAGACAGAGGACTCCTGTAACTTTATTCGAATAAAGGGAGAGGCCATGGGGCATTTCCCATGGGGTCTCTCAAATTTTTGGAGGACGCAGCCTCCTATTTATCCTAATTTCCCAGCCACATTTCCCTCTCTCTTTCCCCGTTGGCTGAGGTACTTGAGAGGTACAGACTTTCTGAATCGATTAATACAAACCCCCTTTCTAATGTGTAAACCCCCCACTTATTCTTTTCCTTGTGTCTCTGTTCTTTTTCTCTATATCCAGGGATTAGCACAGTCTTGAGTAAGTAACAGTCTGTGTCAATTTAGTGGAATTCCTGTGGAATTTATGGTTCCTCCCATTGCTTCTTTCACCTCTCAGTATCTGGCTTTGTCTACCAGCAGACTCACAGTTTGTTTGTAAAGACTCCTTTTCATTCCTTTCAACAAGAACATTTGGGGCATTTAGTGCAGGTTGTAAAAGAACAGAAATGTCATTTTTTCTCTAATCTCTCATCCCTTTTTTTTTTTCTTTCTTGTGCTACTAAGTTTCCAAATTTAGACTCCTTAGTCCACACGATTCTTGGTAATTTGCAAAATTAAACCTTAAATTAAAATTTTCTTGAAATCATGTGCTTCACCCCAGTGTTCACAATGGTTTTTGTTTGCTTTCTTCCTGATTTGTTGACTTCTAGAAAAGGAATTATATTAGGGCTTTAACATCTAGAATTATGGCTGTTCTTTGCCTCACCACAGCTGAAATGGTGCAGAAGAAAGATAAATATGAGATTTAATGCATTGTTTTTGATGCCTTGAGTGTTTTACGTACGTGACCACGCGGTGGCGGTGCCCATTACGTGCGGAGAGCTCTCAAGCCTGGGTGCCCGGACTCGTGTTCTGGAGTCACTAGAGGGTAGTGTTGCCGAACTTCTGTGTCGGGAGCAGCTGCAGGGGTCTATGGCAAGAAAGGAGTTACAGTTCTGTGGTTGCTCTCAGATCGTGAAAGATGTTCGGGCACTGCTGGAAATAGGATTCTACTCAGTTCAGGCTGTGATGCTGAGATTTATGAGCTGAAAAGTGTGAAAACAAAAATGTTAGCCCTGGTTCTGAATGTTCCCGAACCACTTTTTTTTTCAGATTGGGAGGCCAGTTAGGCAAATTGTTACTTTGTGCTCGCCCCAAGCAGCCTTCCCTACGGATTTGCTGCTAGCTGTTTTCAAAAGCAATGGGGGGGGGTAGATGAAGCTTTGGATCTAGTCTTTCTTTTCTTGCCATGTTCTTGCTCAGTTGAGTTTGGAGGTCTGTGGGGTATGCAGCCTTGTAAAATAAAGCGAACTGCCTAGTCATCATTCCGACTGCTATGCTAAAGCTGAGGTGAAACAGTTACACCCAATATCAGGGGCTCTTTGGGGTCTGAGCTCGCTCCTCGGGAGCCAGCTGGCTGTCAGTCTTGTGGTTTTGGTTTAAGGGTCTGTTCCCAACCAACAAGGACAATGTGACCTAAAGCCTTGTGAGCAGTGACGGTACAAAGCCACAGAAACATGGATTATTTTTAATGTATTATTAATAGCTGATGTGGATGCTATCTAGATTCTTAATGGCTGGAAATCTTTCTGTCATGATGAATATTCAGTCTTTTAGTCTCATGATGTGTGAGAATGAGCTTTCAATGAGAAGTTCTTGTTTTTTTCCTCTTGTTAGTAGCATCTTAGTCAAGTATTTTGGACAGATACTTTGAGCCACTAATTTTAAATATTTCAGAGGAAATTGAAAGAGAGAACTATGTATGTTAATCTGGATCCCCTAGGTACGTAATAATGTGTCATTCTTTTAGGGCTGGAGACCAAACAGACAGGCTACTCACAGTCCTCGCCCACCAGAGTAAGTCTGCTTCTATTTTTGATCAGCTTGCTTAATTGTGTGTATTATTAACGCAACGTGTTTGCATTTGTAGTGACGTGCAACTCAGTGTTCCATGAAATTTATCATCATAGGATTGTTTTCTGTGATTTATATTTGGAGTAGAATATTTGATGCATTATTTACTTTGGAATTAAGTTGATTTACATTTGTCTGAGTGGAGGTATAGTCACAGAATGGGTAAAGATGGAAGAGACCACAGTGGGTCCAACCCACTGGTCCATCTGGTCCAATCTCCCTGCTCAAGCAGGGTCATCCCAGAGTACATTGCTCAGGATTGCATCCAGATGGTTCTTGAATATTTCCAGTGAGGGAGACTCCACGGCCTCTCTGGGCAACCTGTTCCAGTGCTCAGTCATCTGTGGTGAAGAAGTTCTTTTTGGATGGAACGTCCTGTGCGTCAGTTTCTGCCCGTCGCCCCTTGTCCTATTGCTGGGCACCACCAAGAAGAGCCTGTCTCTGTCCTCCTGACATCCTCTTCAGAGGGTATCACTCAGAGCTGTCATATTTATACATTGTTTTTCTTGAATATTTTTAACATGTCTGCAAAAGGAGAAAACCCATATTTTAACTATTGACCGCTTTTACAGGTGTTACGGTAAAAGATACAGAGAAAATGTTGAGAAGGGTTTTTACAAGCAATGGAAAATTTTGTTTGTGCTTTTAAAATTTAAAACCTTGTAGTGACTTTGTCAGATAAGGAACATCTACTCTTCCAACAACCATGATTGATAGTTTAGGCAGTTTTGTTTACTGAAATGCCTCAAAGCCAATGTATGTAATTATTTTGTAAGTGTGTGTGACCATGACCTTTGATTCTTCATACCAACGTCAAAAAATTCCAATTTCTGTGTACCGCCTGTCATTTTCTAATAAAGACTGTAAGATAAGGAGCTCTCTTATTCCAAGAAGTTATAAGAGAATTGCTTGGAAATATTGCTGGTAAAATCTGAAAAATACATATTCATGGTGCTCTGCAATATACCTGGAGTAAAAGCAGAAGGCACAGAGATACTTTGATGAATTGGAGATGTTTTCATTTCTTTAAGTAGAACAAAATACTGAGGTATGGTTTTCTTCCACTGTGTTAATCTCTAAGACTTGCATCCCAAGTAGTGATTGCTTCCCTATTGCCTCCTGTTGACTGATTGTAGAGGAATGTTGATGCAGATATGCTGTGGAAGACAAGAGTAAGGTATCCCTGATTCATGATCTTGTTGCAGTAGCTCCTGTTGGGGAGTGAAGAGAAGTCAATGTGGGAGTAAAGAAGGGTCCTTTTTGGCTGCTGGAGGACTCTGCTACTGGGGAAGGGAAGCTCAGTAGCCACTTGCTGAGCTGAAGCAAGAGGGGCTAATAGAGATTTGCTGAGTAGGCCGTATCCAGTTGCAGGGAAATTTTTGTGAAGGACCTAATAATAACTCATAGGCAGTGCTTATTATTGTAGTTAAAAAATAAGGGAATGTATTGCTCTTAAAATTGTTTTAACTCCCTGCAGGGTGCCGTGCCTAGATCTGGGGAGGCTGGGAGATTCTTATGAAGAGGTAATTGTAAATGAATTCTTTCTCAAAAATTTTTTAGAATTCACATGTTTCACGAGTTAATAAAAAGTATCACTCTGAATATAAAACAATTATGATTGCTTGTCGTTTTTTTCCTGTGGTTTTAGGATGGAGACTCTTACATACCGTACACTGGAAGTCGTTCTCATAGGTGCCAACTAGATTCATCTTCAGACTGGAGAACGTCATTACAAACTCCATATGCGCAGCATCAACATGTCAGTCTGTCACTACAAATATCTTTATAATATACCCCTTTAGCTGTAATTTAGAGAAGCATACATAGCTTTTTTATGAAAGTTCTTTTTTTTTTCTTGTGGTTAAGCATGTATCTCCAAGTGCTGTTGGTCCAAAATATTTTTAGCCAAGTCCTTTTACTGAGATTCTTTAGAATATTTGGAAAAACCTGTTTTATTACATAGCTTAGCTCTTTGTTGATTGATACACTTACCCTTTTGCTGTACTTATTTTTTAGGAGCTACGTTAATAGTAGTAATAATAAAGATTAGTAGTAGTAAGTGTGTGCTTGAAGACAAAACTCGTGTTTACGAACACTAAGTATTATTTCTATGGAAGAACAGTTACTCCTGGTGAAAAGAAAACTTTTGGAGTTACTTGCAGCCATTTCATAGCTTTTTTCTTAGGGCCGTTGTCTTTGAAACAGAACTGTGACATAAACTTTGGAATTACGTCTAATTTGTTGGAGCTCTTTTTATTGTTAAAATTTCCTCATCATGTTAGCATTTTTTCCCCTGGATGACTAAGAAACTTAATCACCGCTAGTCTAAGGTGCTTTTTAAGGAAAATCAGTAGCCCAGATGCCGACATTCTGATTTACAGTGCAGTGCAGCATTGTTCAGAATCAATACCCACTATAAAAGTTTTAAGAGTTAATTTAATTACTCAGTTATTACACTTCCCTGAATGCAGGAAAAGCGTTCTTTTGAACTTTGATGTCTGAATTAAATGTGAACAAAGTGAATGTGGCAATTTTTTATTTGATCATGATACATCTTAATTCCTGTTTTCCTTTAAACAGGTATCTAGAAAATTGTGTCAGAACAAAATGGAGGTAAAGTAGTTGAAAAAATACACACTGACAAAAAGTATTATTAGTTCAGTACTATGGTATATGGTCTGAAAATGTAATATGTTGTAACTTCTTTTATGTGACAGGAACTAGCTTATTGGAGAAACTATTAAAAGATACGCTGATTAAAGATCCATTATTTCAAAAATATTTAACTTAAGTAAACCTAAGAAATATGCAAATGAGTGTTAAAAAAACCCCTCCGGATTTTAACTAGAGGAGAAACCTGTGCCCCTTGAAACAAATAATATAGTAACTTGAAGGGCAGAACTCCAGATTGGCTGGAGTTCAAGGTGAACCTGCCAAGATCACTATTTTGTATGTTTCCCTATATAACCAGTTGGTTTCTCTACTTGAAAAACAATTTCGTTTTAAGTAAAAACTGAAATGGTAATTGGTTTTTTTGGTCTTTTAAAAAGAATGTACTCAGAATATACTAGTTTTTAGAATATGTGCCCAACATGGGTATTTATACATGCCTTAAGATGTAACTGTAAACATGTAGCTACAGATAGGTTGTTTTCCTTTCTTCTGCCTTGTAAATGTGCATTGCAAACACAGTTGAGTTGCTATGGCCTTTTTGGGTCTGGATGCTTATGATTTCACTGCTTGCTTTACCATTTTTTTTAAACAAAGTTCGTATGTATAACTCTGTCAAGCTGCAAGAGTGCTAACGGAAGGTTGGTGTGGCTTTGTTTGTTTCTCAGGGTTTTTCTCCCTTTCTTTTCTGCTTTCTTTTATCTCTTGTTGCTTCTCTTCTGCCTTCATTATATCTTAAATACCGAGTGCTTAATGTTCTGGAATGTATCTTCTGTTTACTTACCTTTTTTTGCTGTCTCTCTCTCTCTCTCTCTCTCTCTTTCTCTTTCTCTTTTTTGCCTGACTTGCTCCCCATCTTTTTTTTTTTTTTGTGGGGAAGATTTCCAAGCTGTTTTAAAATATTTTAATGTATTCCTCTGAGCGGCCTTTATTTCTGCATTTCTTGCTTCTGGGGCTCTGACCAAGCTTTCCTTTAGCAAGATAGATTCCAGCTTCTTCAGTAACTGTGTAAGTAAATCTTCCTAAAATAGGTCACTTTTGGAAGAAAAATTTAAATATGCTCTTATAATTCAGGAATTAACCAGTGAAGGGATGTGAATCCTCTTTTGAAGGAGAAAGTTGGCTCTTCAAAAGCAAATCTTTTTGGGTTTTGAGAAATGGTTTTCTAGAGCAGGACTGTAACACTGTTGTTGCAAGATGAGTTGCAAGTGTTGAGTAGAGATGCTAGACAAGGCCACCTTACTTTTGTTAGCACTGAAGGAATATAACTTAAATATTGAAGGTGTTAGTCATTCAGGGAGACAGAAAAGAATGGAATCTTGGACTTGCTGCTCTTTCTACTGATCCCAGCCTCTGTTGTGTACCTTTATAACCTTACACCTGAAATGGATGTAAAGTTAGAAAGGTGCTTAGCTGTGCAGCCGATGTTGTTCTAAAGAACAGTGTCCCAGTACTCATCTGCCACACACAAATATTATAACTTCTGACTGAAAAACATTCATCCACCTGTTTTCAGCCATCCAAAATCAAATGTCAGAATTTCCATTTTGGTGATATTATAAGGCAGAACCACTGAATCTGACTTACTTCTTTAAAAGTGATGTAAAACCATTTGCCTATGTATTTTTTAGATTTAAAAATGGTAGAATTTGAAGAACTCAATGCAAGTTAAGCCTGAATATGCAGTCCTATTTGCATTTTTTCTTAATTTGAAGCACCATGTCTAGAAGTTTCTGACATTAGACTGGATAGGAATTAAAATAATGCTGTTCTCATTCAATAGACCAGCCAGAGGCTTTTATATTGATTACTCATTGCTTTAACGTTCTGTTTTGGAGCAGAAGACAAGACCAGAAAATCTGCCATCCCCCACAGACAATTACAAACCAAAGTATGGTCAGTATGAAGCAGACACGAAGGAAGAATATAAGCAGCATCCTCACAGAGTTCCAGAAAAGAAAAAAGACCACCTCCAGTGTCCAGACACTTCAATAAAGGTAGCTGGCAAAATAGAAATCACATTTTTAAATAGCAAATCTACATCACTGCTTATTACACTGTTTGGAAAGGTTTGCACATGTGTGTAATTACTTTAATGTTTTTATTGTACAGAAATAAAAACATGTAATTTCAGCATCTAATGTTGAGGAGGAAATAAAATACAGGAAGCTTGTTTCAGTTGTTGCGGAGCGAGAAACTGAGGTGCTCTGAGAATTTATGTGTGGTTGTGTTCTCTGGTAAGGAAAGTAACACTGGCCCTCATAGTGCACCTCTAGCCTGAGCGTGAAGATTAGCATGATTGATAAGGAAGAACTTACAGCTTATAAGAAGAGGAGAGACAGCAGGAAGGTCTTGGTAGAATGTTATTTCCAAAACCAGAAATTCATTCAAGCTTTTTTATTTTTAAAATGTAGAAGTATTTTAATTAGTACTCTGCAAATTGTGACTGTATATAGGACTTAAAAACGGAGAAATGAAAGATTTAATCTCTTCCTTAGAGAACTATTAACACTGAAAATGCAAAGGAATATGGGGTTAAAATAATGAAAGATATTATCTGTACTTTTTGCTGTGATGTTGTATAAGATTCAGTACAGTTGGACTGCAAGCTATATTAATTCTGCCAGGTTTCTTTTGTGTTTTTAAATTAAAACTAAGGTGCAAAGAAGGGAAGATCAGTGGAGAGAAACTGGAAAACAAAGGGATGAATAAACCCAAATTTCACCTTGTTCTGGAAGGGATAGAGGAGGAGGGTGGTTGAACAGGGAAAGATGCATCACTGTAGGTGTAAGGAAGTGGGAAGCCTAAGTAAGCAACAGCTGTGAGGACTGGTCGAATGCTGGATTCTGCTGAGGGTAGATGACCATTTAAGAATCTTAATGGAAAGTGAAGTATGCAGATGTTGATGGAACATATTGTGCTCATTGCTTTTCAGAGAAAAGGTTTGTGATGAATGAGTTTACTGAATTTACTTTCTTAACGTTCAGCAGAGTGAAAAGGGAAGGTCTCACATAAGACAAAGGTGGTTTCACATTTTGTTGATATCTTTAAAAGAGCTTTCTCCTCTTACAGTCATGCTTCTAGTGATCAGATAAAGGAGAACCTGATAAAATCTATTAATATGTGAATAAGAGGTGAATGAAAAAAAAGTTGTGGTATTTTGTGGTTTAGTTTTATGTTTGGTGGTAGATAAGATTGTCTGTTCTGGAGTGGGTTTTTTTTTGTTTTATGTTTTGTTTTGTTTTGTTTTGTTTTTAATGACTCCACTCTAATGTACTGGTCTGACACTGTCATGTCATCTGTTTTTCAAGGAGTGACTCCTTTGTATGCACTACTGCAAACCCTTCAAAAGGGTATTTACAGGAGCAGCCAAGTTAAACTGAAAATGAAGAAATAGATGGCAAGTGTATACTGGGAGAGAAAAAGCAGAACTGACTTTTTTCTGGTGATTTTGAGTTCCAGAAAGATACTTGCTAAGCACTAGAAGCATGTGTCTTAGTTCTTCTCACAGATTTTAATACAATGTCTATCTAAACAATTTTTTGTGTTAGATATTATCATTACCTGGTTAGATGAATAAATCAAATGTTTCCAATACACTTGTTTTACTTGATTAGTGGAACTTGTAACTTTTCTTTTCTGAAAGAAGCTGCTCATGGAGGAGATTGCTAAAAAAACCTACTCTTTTGATTTCTTTCCTATGCTACCTCCTTCCTGAGTTCTGTAAACACCTCCTGTCTCCTTTTTTTTCATATTGTCCGGGTAGGAAGTATTTTCCTAATACCCTGGGACTGGTGTACAACTCTGTTAGAACCAGTAACATGCTTTGGCTTTTCCCTGTCTAGACTGTATTTAACTTCTTCACTGGTCACGAAGCAGTATCTCTACAGTGAACTTTGAGCTTTATGCCTAACAGAAAATCCTCTGCTTCCTCTTGGCTGTTCCTGAGCAGAACAGAAGCAGCATGAGTTCTTGTCTTCTTCTCAGATACTACAGTCTGCCTTCTCTGACTTGCTGCTGTTTTTTCACAAAGCTTAGGGAACACAGTATTTTTGAAATTTTTTAATTTATTATTTATTTCAGTATGAGTGAAAACTGGTAAGTATTCAAGAGATACAAATCTTGCTCTCTAGTCTTTCCTTGTAAGTTCAGTTTTTGTAGAAAGCTAGGCTTAAAAAAATGCTCTTTTAATTAGCATGAAGTGGAAGAAGTAGACACTTTGAAAAGTAAAGAAGAAAGATAAGTACTTTAAAATAAATTGTTGAGGAAAACGGGTGTGGGTTTTTTTGTTTGTTTTCATTACAATTCATTAATTTTGATTTATGAGTAGAATGTATTTTTGTGTAGGGTACACAGCTTGAAGATGGACATAATGATTCTGTAACTCTCGATAAGAAAGCTCTCCTGCAACAACGCTATACAAACAAGCCTTATAATATGCAGCACAACATAAGGAAATCAGAAGCTGTAAGTATTTTGGCTGGTGTTATGCTACTAACCACCTAGACATGGAGAATGGCTTCTCAGGTGTTCAACAGTAGTTGTGCCTTTGGGGATTTGGGTCTAGTATGTAATTGTGCCCATTGATATCATGTGAGTTTAAACATTTCTTTCAATGGGAGCTGAACTGAGCAATCCAGTGAGCCTTTTTAAAATCTTATCTGCAATGCTTGTATTTTATGCAGTAATGTATATAAATGAGAATGCAAATTACGAGTAATATATACAGATATATTCATACAACTAAGAATAACTGAGGTAGTCGAGTGAACCTAAACATAGAGTTACTTTCAGTGCCAGAAGTTGGACTTTGATGATCCCTATGGGTCTCTTCCAAATCAGGATATTCTGATTTCCTCTGATCTGTAGCTTTTAGCTGAGCCTGTATTCAATAGTCCGTAGATTTCATGATTCCATCAGCTCTGCTGCTAGTGTTAGATTGAGTCAGCAACAACTTTGGCCGAGTCTTCAAGCTCCAGGGGTGGAGCTTCTGCAGCATCTCTAGGCAACATCTTCATGTGACATGCTATGTCACTATGTGAAGAAGTTCTTCCTATTGTCCCCACCAATCCTCCCAAGGCTCAGTGTGTAACCTTCACCTCTGGTTATATTGTTGGCTACTGTCAACAAAATTTGGTTCTCTCTTCTTTGCAACTTCTCTTCAGAATGCCTCATAGCTGTTGGTTCTGCAAACTAAACAAACCCAAACTCTCTTAGCCTCTCCTTTCAATTATTTTGGCTCTGATCTTCTGTCAGATCCTTTCTGAGGGAAGGAGGGAGCCCTGAAGACTGGAAACTAGTATGGACTCAATAGCATGCATAGAGGTGAATTAAAACTTTCCTTGCACGGATGTACCCAACACGCTTCTTTAATTTTTTTTACATTGGCATAAATTTTACTCTTTTTGGGCTTGAACAATAGGTGTCTTGCCCATCTGAGGCCAGGCCTTGAATTTAGGATGATTTACAATGATGAAAAACCTTGATTTGAGGTTGCATGATTCAGTATTTGCATATGCAGAGTGATGGCTTTTGTAACTGGTTTTTGAAGGTATTGTTGAAAAGGGTTATGCATTCTGACTTTCTCATGGAATATTAAGCCATGAGAAATTTTATGATTTTTTAAAGTAAATAGTCATTTTAATTCATTTTATTTGCTCATAGCTGTGAGCACTGAATTTTGCATCATTGCAAGCATTTATTTGATTTCTAGTGTTGTTGAAGTGAATGCCAATGTTGCACTACTGAGGTCACTATTAATTTTCATGATAAGAAAACCTTTTGAGAAAGTACTTAAGCTTTTATTTTTAGAATAAATTAAAAAATCTATACTGTAGGCTGAAGATAATGGAAAAATCTTGAAGTATCCCTAGAGTAACTACTTAATGCTAAAGGAAGTACAGTGACAGCACTGAGAAAGGGAGCAGTGCAGAACCACAAAATAGAAGATATTCTGTAGCTGCCATGCTTTAAAATAAAGCCAGCAGGTGTCTGAGCAAGGTGTTACTGGGACCTTCAGAAGCCTTTTGTTATTGATTAGCACTCATGGTTCACAGGCTGGCTCTCTCTTTCAAGGACCGCCTCAGGCTCCTAGGTTCAAGCTTCTGATAGTGGTAGGAATACTGGAAAAAATTGTCAGTGGTAACTGCATGTATATTAATTCAATTGTGTATATGTTGCCTCAATTGTTGGCATTTCATTTTAAGATACTTTAAAATTTTGCTTAGGAATACACAATGTTAACATGTCCTTTTACTGTAATCATTACCAAAAAGTCAAATGTTAAAATAGAACTTCTCTTGATTTTTCTATAATTTGGGATGAAAATTCACTAGTGGGGTTCTTCAGGGCTCCATCTTAGGCCCTATGCTCTTCAACATCTTGATAAATAATTGGACACAGGACTGGAAGGNTGTACCTGGAATGGGAAAACCCTGGATGTATGAACAGATTGGGGAACGAGGGGCTGGAGAGAAGTGCCATGGAAAGGGACCTGGGGGTCCTGGTCTATGGCAAGTTGAACGTGAGTCAGCAGTGCCCTGGCAGCCAGGAGGGCCAACCCTGTCCTGGGGGCATCAGGCACAGCATCACCAGCCAGGTGAGGGCAGGGATTGTCCCGCTCTGCTCTGCACTGGGGGGGGCCTCACCTTGAATATTGTGTGAAGTTTTGGGTGTCACAATATAGGAAAGATATAAAGCTATTAGAGATTGTCCAGGGGAGCGCAACAAGGGTGGTGAAGGGTCTGGAGGGGAAGCTGTATGAGGAGTGGCTGAGGTCACTTGGTCTGTTCAGCTTGGAGGAGACTGAGGGGAGACCTCATTGTGGTCTTCAACACCCTCCTGAGGGGAAGAGGAGGAGCAGGTACTGATCTTTTCACTCTTGTGACCAGTGACAGGACCTGAGGGAATGGCCTGAAGTTGTATCGGGAGAGGTTTAGGTTGGATATCAGGAAGAAGTTCTTCCCCCAGAGGGTGGTTGGACACTGGAACAGGCTCCCCAGAGGCAGTGGTCACAGCACCAGCCTGACAGAGTTCAAGAAATGCTCTCAGGCACATGGTGTGACTCAGGGATGGTCCTGTGCAGTGCCAGGAATTGGACTCGATGTTCTTTGTAGGTCCCTTCCAATTCAGCTTATTCCATGATTTTGTGACTCATAATCCATGTGTAATTGCCAATAGATGTCGTATATAACCTCTGAAGAAGGTTGGTTTTCTCTGAATGGTCATATTTAGGGAACAACAATTACTACTTTTTTAGCAGTGAGAGCTGCTGCAAGTTCAATGTTTGCCTCTGCCCTCCGCATTTTGTAATTTCATAGTAGAGCTTTTGTCTAAGAGCAGAATGGAAGATGTTCCATGAAAAATTACATTCAGTGACCTAATATTCAACTGAAATTTAAGGTGAAATTGAAATTAAGGTTTTGTTTGTTTGTTTGTTTGTTTGTTTGTTTTAAAACCAGATTCTTTTCAGCATGCTAACTGGTTTGGATCTATAAACCAGGGTCCATGGAATATGTTATAACAAACATTGCTCTGTATTATCACGGTGTCCTCCTTTGCATCATTCTTTTTAATACATCTCTTGCAACAGTTAATGGGTAAAGAATCAAGAACTCAGAATAAAGCACCCTGTAGTTCTGATAGGTGCAAAAATGAAACATGGAAGCAAACTAAAAATCCTCCTCTTATAATTCAGAAATCTTCTAAGGCTTAAAATCAGTTTGGAATAACCAACAGCTGGTCTGGTGTTACATTAGTTATTTGTGCTTTTTCAATTTTGCTTTCTTTTTTTTTGGCTAGTGCCAATCAGTATTTATTTGAAGATTGTGAATTCTACCCATAACATCTCTGTGAAATTAGGAATTATCACTTACAGGTACCTGGGAACCTTTCAGTTCTTCTTCATCCATGCAAAGGCTTGATCTCTCTAGAATTTGGTTTGCACACAAGACCAATTAGAAAAATATCTTAATTCTTTAGTTTCAGAACATCTAAAAAAAAGTAAGGTTGCATAAACCTGCTCAGTAATAATAATCTCTGTTTTCTCATATATAAAAATAATTTTTTTGAATGAAAGGCAACTTTAAATAAAGTAAAAAAGTTCAGAAACATGGAAGATAAAGAGAGGTGCTGAGGCCTGGTTATTGCTGGTGGCCTCCATACTATCCTGGGCCATCCTCTTGTACTTTGTTTTCTCTCTGTGTAACAGGTTGTGATCAACGCCTGCACACTTTACAGTGAATGGCACAAGGTTATGGCTCAGTGTTACTCTAATAAAAATAATAAGAAGATCATGTTAAATCCCCTTTAGGATGATATTTCCTGAAAGGTTTTTCAGATTGACCTGTCTCAGCAGAAAATTATTGTGGCATGCAGGAAAGAAAAATCTTCCGACTGAGACTTTAGTCTTAAAAGAATTTTTTTGACTAAATATTGCTGGAGGTAAAGTTTTATTCTCTTAGCTGGAATCTGTGTCAACCATAAAACCTGGAACAATGTGGCTCTCCTCAGGCTCCTCAGACTATTGTACTTACAGAATGTATTGGAAACAATACGGAAATAAGGGTTTGTCTGTCAACTTAAATACTAGAATTCTCATATTTATTACAACTAATATGCATAGACAAATCGAGTGTGTAGCAGAGAATATTATATGTCTTTTTTATGCAAATAGAACTCTATTAAAAATGTAAAAAAATATTAATTGTGACATTGGTAAATTTGTGACCTCTGAGTGCTGTCTTAAAGGGTAATTTATTATTTGAAGTGCCTGTTGTTATATATTTCATTTGTTCTCAGTCAGTTTTTCATTGCAGGAGAATGTTGCTGCAGAGAGGAGAAAACAGGCTGTTGTAGAACAAGTTATGGTGGATCAATTATGTAGGTAAATGAATTTATAATGTAAAATTTCAGTTTTCCCTACATAAGAATTTAGATCTGTTAGTGTGTGGCTTTTCTTGCTTAAGAGGTGTTTTGGTCATCTTGTTCCAAGTCTTATGAAATCTTATGTAGTAGTATTATTTGCAAAAATTCTTTAAGTGAGAAGTCTTTTTAATGCAACTTAAAATATCGGTTTAAAGTGCCATGTGTATGTTATTTTTTTTTCTGGAAATAATTTTATATTTTATACTTGAACCTATTTTAAGGGCTTTACTATATAGCACTAGCTCTCAAAAATAACCCTCTTGCACCTCAAGAAAATATATGGAGGCCCAATGTTATTAATTACACTTCCTCAATACCTATTGTCCTTTCTAAAAATCTTAGCTTTATTAATATTTATTAATCCTTTATTAATACTGACACAGCACCTTTCGGGCATAAAGGAGTATGATACCAATGCTGGGCATGTGGGAAAAAAGGCACTATTATAAATCGAGTTGATCCAGGTCGTACAGTAAGATTTCCTGCCTTCATTGCTATCCCTTTAGCTTCAAGAAAGCATCGCTTCTGAGCAGAAAGATCCCTCTATTTTAAGCATGCTTTAATAATTCAGGGCTTTATGCAAGCTGTCTGGTTATGACAATATAGGAAGATGCAGGCTAGTTTAATATAGTTTCATGTTACTTTGCACTTACTAAAAATTAACTGTGGCTACGTCTAGATTATTTTGCATTCTGTGCATAGTTTACAATCTCTGGAGTCGTCTGCACTGGTTTTCCAGCCCATCAAATCCAAAGATTTTGAGGTTGAAATGTTGTTGCACTTCACCATTTTAGTTTTTCTTTATTTCTGTTACGGTGGCAGTTTAAATGACCTGTATTGTTTAAAAGTCTATTAATGCTTTTACACTATTTAAAAGCTGAGATGACAAGAAGGTTGCCTGAGAGAAACAAAATTGTCATGAAACGCAATGTTAAATTCCAAGGATCATTTAACAGGATTAAAATTATGGAACTATACAGGGTAGAAATCCCCAGTTTTCAAATAAGTGCTTGGCCTGTGTCATACCCCTTTAAAGATTATTACAGAGGTGATCTTAAAAATACCCTGGTTATGTTGAAGTGTTTCAGTACTACTGATGTTGCAGTAAACATACAGCTTTGTGCGTCTTGGATCATGGATGCCCATTCTGTGTTTAACCTCCTGCTGCTGCTTTGCCTTATTCTTCCCATATATTCCTTCTCCTACTCTGAATCCTTCTGTTGATAATGTCAAAACAATATTCAGTAGTGCTGCAGCTGCATCAGGATGAAGTTTTAATTTAAAAAATCTCTCTGTTTATGTTCCAAATATAACTCTGCCAGTACTTCCAAACAAATTGGTATCAGATATCAGGATGCTAATCGGAAAAGATTAGTACAAAACTGTTGCATGAAAAAAAAACTATTAAAGGAAACACAAAGGTGTTTGGAATATTTTGATTTTTTAGTAGAGCAAATCTTGCAGTTAAATCAGTGTAACTGATGTGTACAAAGATGGATCTGTATAGATAACAGAGCAAGTTTAGAAAAGGATAATAGCCGTGCAAAATTATTTTTTTTCCTTCTGATAACAAACCATTTCAATAGCATATCAAGCATCTCATTTATTCTTAAGGGGTCTCTTGTTTACTTGTTGAACTGATACAGAGAATATCAAAATGTTCAAAAACCAGTTCATCTGTTTCTTTTCTGCTTCTTGGGACTTCGAGATCCTCTGAGCTGTGTAGTCAGTGCTTTGAGGGAGGAACTGCCAATGTTTTTGTTGGATGACAGATTGGATGGGGCTCTGAGCAACCTGGTCTAGTGAAAGGTGTCCTGCCCACAGTATGGGGGTTGGAACTAGATGATCTTTAAGGTCCCTTCCAACCTAAACTATTCTGTGATTTTGTGGTGATGTCGCTGGCCAGTACTAGTAACTGATATCACTGGTATTGGAGGGAGCCATGGTTACAGAATATCACTGATGGAATATTTACAGAAACAGTGGAAATGATGAAAAACCCCACAAACCTTCATAATACTAAGATTTATTTTATACAAAGATATATAAAATATACTTTAAATAATACATATCTACACGTAATATTACTCACAGTAGTGCACTGCCAGAATGTTGTTGCATATGTTTGATTTTGAGAAATAGACTTAAGAATTTGTAAAAACAAACAAAAAATTAGGCCCAAAAATTTATGCAAGCTTAATGGATAACTCCGAGATTGTATTGCTGTATTATTCTTGGGTGTTTTCTTTCCTGAGTAAGAATATGTAAGACCTGAAATGCAGCCATACTAATAGTCAGAGGGCTTCTCCCTGCTCTTTGTGGTCAGAGCTGTTATAAGTGATCCGGAGCAGTCCACACGTTCTGATGTTTGCGAGGAAGCTCAAGGACTTCTGGGAGCTGGGACAGCACCAATGCATTTTAGAAAAAGGACACTCCATGAAACAAAGTAAGTTTATAAAAATACACTTTCTGCTGTATGTTTTTTTAGCTCTGTGAAGTCTGTTTGCCTTTCCAGATGTTGTATTTTTGGCTTGGATCCACCAGCTTCATATGAGGCCTTTTTTGTAGCCTTCCTGTGTTTGTTATTGCCTGGTGAGATAATAGGGACCTTTTAATGTAAATTCTCTATGTATTATGATTGATTCATAGAATTTATAAAACCTGGGAGAACATTGTTAAGCTTATATTGATATTATTCATCACAAGGTTTTGCCAGCCTTTTCCAAGCTGTTAGAGGCTTGCAATCCTGTCATATCCTTTTAGAGATTCCTATCCTGAGGTGCATAAATTGCATAAATATGCATTTGTAAATGCTAATGTAGATCTTCACAATATAATCATACTTTTCTTTCATGTTTTGATTTCTGCTGCAATAATTAACCCTATTGCCATTTAGATGACATTCCTGGACTGTGAGCATTGAAATAGTAGCTCCAAGGAGTTAAAAAAACCTGAGGAAACACTGTGATCCAAAAAATGAAATGAATCTGAAAGTCTGAGTTTTGTTCTGTTAATTTTTCTCAACATTTAGGCAAGCATTTCTGGTTTGTGCATTTTAACATCCCGCTCTAAAGTCTTTCTCATCAAATGTCATCTTTGTATTCTTAAAAAAGAAGATAAACAACAAAACCAGTCTCAATTTCTTACATCCATCCCATAGACAAATCTCCATTTCTGGAACTAGAAATAGGGCCAATATAAAATATTTAGGTGGATAAAAAAGCCCAAACCTGGATATTTTTGCAAGAGAACTCACTGATTTGTGGAAGAATAGTGAGTGGTAGAGGTTTAATTCTTTATATAAGTGTGTGTAAACAAAATTTCGCATTCATATCTGTGCTCTCTGTGAATGTACTCTCATATTATATAATAACAGAACACTTTACAGCTCCGAGTTGCTTTCTAATTCAACTACAAAGCATCATCTCCTCAGCCAGTTGCCAAGGATACCGTATTTCATGTTTTTTGCTGTTTGGAAACGGTTGATTTTTATGTAACATTTATCTGTGAGCATATAAGTATCATTAACATGCTGCATTATTTTCACAGAATAAGGACCAAATCAGGACTAACTGAGAACATGCTCTCCAACAAGCTGCGCTTTGATAGTAGGATTATATCGAGGTAATCACAAATTTTGTGAAGCTTTTTTTTTTTTTTTTGTGAAGCAATTCTCTGAATTTGTGAATGATTATATTTACTCTCTTGAACTAATTAATTGCACTGAATGTTGAAGAAAAAGTGTACGTATGGGTGTCCATGTATAGTACAAATTTTGACATGGCTAATGGATAGTGGCTTTCCAGTCCCATTGTACAATGTTAAGATCTGTAAGCAGTGTTGTGTTACTATCATACCCATAGCTCTATTCACGACGGTTGGCACAGGGGCTGTGTAAAGTAGTGCTTTTAGCTGTTGCATCTCAGTTGATTAAAATTATTTCAGCCTTATCTTAGATGTGGCAACTGCTATAAGTGGTAATGGCTTTGCAACTTGTTCCTTGCTCCTTATGTATTAAATTTTAGAACATCTTTGAAACTGTTCTGATTTGAGCAGTGGTGGCATAAACATATTTTTCAGTTCTGGAAGTGATGCTTTTCTGCAGCTGTGAGCTGTATACTTGTTAGACACAGCTGAGTATTCAGCAACATACTTTCATATACCTCAATGAATGCTGTAGTCCTGGTGTGTGTAATCCTTTAGTTAATGAGTGAAAATTATATTGGTATACTAAAATATGAAGCCTCCAGAGGTGTTTTTAGCATTATGGAGAATGGAATATTGAATTAAAAATGTGACCAAATCCATTTCATGGTGGATTAAAGAAAACAGTCAAATAGCTCTTAAAAAAAAAAATTGTACAGCGTGCAATAAATAATAAAATTGGATACTGAGAGCAGCCTTGAGGAGAAGAACTTGAGGGTGCTGGTGGATGAGAAGCTCAACATGATCCAGCAGTGGGTGCTTGCACCCAGGAAACCAGCCATGTCCTGGGCTGCACCAAAAGAAACATGGCCAGGGAGGGGATTCTGCCCCTCTGCTTCTCTCCCATCAGACCCCACCTGCAGTGCTGTGTCCTCCTCTGGGGTCCCCAGCATGAGAAGGACCTATTGGAGGGATCCACAGGAAGGTCACAAAGATGATCAGAGGGATGGAGCACCTCTCTTATGAAGACAGGCTGAGAGAGTTGAATTGTCCAGTAGGGAGAAGGGAAGGCTTCAGGGAGAGCCTCTTGCAGCCTTCTAGTGCCTACAGGAGGGCTGCAGGAAAGCTGGGGAGGGACTTTTTACAAGGATGTGTTGTAATAGGACAAGGGGGAATGGCTTCAAACTAAAAGAAGGCAGGGTTGGATTAGATATTAGGAAGAAATCCTTTAATGTGAGGATGGTGAGGCACTGGAACAGGTTGCACAGAGGATGCCCCATCCCTGGAAGTGTTCAAGGCCAGGCTGGATGGGGCTCTGAGCAGCCTGGCCTAGAGGAAGGTGTCCCCACCCATGCCAGGGGTTTTGGAGCTAGATGATCTTTGAGGTCCCTTCCAACTCAAACCATTCTGATTCCAAAATAAATGTTGTTTATGTTTGGGTTGAATTGGATTTATATAGATGAAAAACATAAAGATGCTTTTCAATTTTCCTTCTAGAAATGGTCACGATGCTTGCAGAGAGTTGATTGGATTTTTTTTTGCATGTGACAAATCCCTTACTGTGTATGAATTTCGACAGTTTGGAAAAAACAGGTAGGATAAATTACTTTTTTAAAGGATTTTAGAAAATATATTTCACTGTATCTAAGAAGCCTAAATAAATTTAATTGTTTTAATACCAGTTTTGAATTATTTCACAGGACAAATGCCTTGCCTTTCATTCAGAAGGGAGTTTATCAACATCAACGTGGACAAAGAAAGGGAAAAGCTTATGATCTCAGTGACTTCTACATTGTAAGTATTCTTCTGCTGAATGCAAAATTATTTTTTGGAAGTAATATTTGGATATTTGACTCGAAAATTGTGATCTAGCCTTCTGGGAAGACCAAAAGTCTTCCCCTGGAGTAACATTTTTGAATTGAAGATTTTCAGAAGTCTGGATTATTTTGTTGTCCCACGTGTTGGAGATTCCAATTTGGGTTTCAGATGAAGCTGTAGTTTGCAGTTTTCCCCCTAGAGGGCACAAGACTGCAGGCAGTGTGGACCTTGTTTGGGCGAAATGATCCACTCGGGAAGGAAAGTCCTGGAGAGGAAGTGGACTGAAGTACTCGTTAAAAGTAAATAATCTTTGCAAGGTCTGCTGGCATTTTTAGCTCAAAGCAATGATTAAATATCTTTTAAACATGAAGAAATTGCAGGTTAATTGTTTTTAACCTACAGTGTGAAATGTAAACAACCAGCTGTTTAGAGCAAGTGTATGAAGCAATGTTAAGCTTTGTCTACCAGCTAATCTGATGACTCATTAAAAATCATATTGTACCTTCTGTACTGCTGTACTTCCGTAAAGTGGGTTAAGTGTTCATGGTTTATAAATACTTGAGCGAGTTTTCACGTACAGACTGTTTTCACCAAATTCTTCACGTGCTCCTGCAAATCCAAAGTTTAGAGGAAAAGCCCTGTTTGTGAGAAGTGTTGAAAGTAAAAGAAGTCGACATTAGTTTTTCGTGTATTTTGTCTAATTACATGCCTATCCTAACTGCTTACACAACCACCTAAGAATTTCCAAGATGAAATAAATGAGTTTATGATATGGAGGATGAAGCTACTTGTTAGGGATTTTCATATTTTATTGTCATATGTATTTTTGCAGCCTGCAGATGGAAATGTATTCTGAATAAAGATGCATCATAAAGTCATCCAGAAAATGTACTGCATCGAGTTCAGTAGCTCTTTGGAATGATGTTGTATCTGTGAATCTCCATATCTGCACTCATGCTTTCTGGGCTGACATTAAGATATGCAGATCTCTCACAAAGTCTTGAGTGGTTGAGACCCTTGCACAATAACAGTTTGTCTGTCTCCTCCTTCCAAATTCATGCATTTTGGAGACTTTCTAACCCAAGCCTGCCCAGATATTACAGTTAGAGCTACTGCACTTTTTTATTCTTCTCAGCATTCTTTGCTTTTAGTTTGCTGCTTTTCTTTCTTTCCCCTTCCCCTCTATTTACGAAATACATGACCTATTTTAAAATCGTTGTGTGCTTTACCAACAGGGAGCTAATCTAACTTTCCGAAGTGTTGATCATAACCTTCCAGAAAGTGTTAAGCAGAACCCCATCTTCACCCTTCGTGTGACAAGTATTGATGAAGCAGCTATGGATTATCTAAAGTAAGTGCTGCTAACTGCTTTTCAAGTTACCGTTCCTTCCTTAGGCAAAAAAAGATTTTTTTGAGCTCCTAATACCTTATTACTTATACTGCTAAAACCAGAATCCGTATTTTGGGTGTTGTTAGGAGAAATTAGTAATAGATGTTAGTGGATTTTGTGTAGTTCAGTAACTTCCTAGAATGGTAAGGAGTAATTTTAAAGTAAGAATTGAAACATGAAGCTGTTCTATTTGCTTTGTTTGAGGTCACAGGTTTTTATATACAAATCATATACCTCCTGTGTTTCAGTGTGTGCCCATAGCCTCTTGTCTTGTCAACAGGCACCACTGAGCAGAGCCTATCTCAGTTTTCTTTACTCCTTTCTGTCAGGTATTCATACGTACTGGAGGGTAAGATCCCTCAAGGCTTCTATTCTCTGGGCTAAACAGTTCCAGCTCTCCCAGCCTCTCCTCATACATCCTACACTTTGATCCCTTCCTGATTAATAATTTTAATCTCAATTAAATATGCTCAGTGTCTAAAGACTACTTTGTTAGCTGAACTTGACTATTAGTTTTCTTTCTGCAAGTGTTTAGACACATGAAGCTTGTTCTCAGTTACAGTAATATTCACTTAAAGTCCCTTTTCACTGAAAGCCTTGCAAAGGAGCCATAATAAGCTAACAGTGCATAGAACAGTAAATTCAAATTTAATTGGTTCTAGAACTATATAGCTGTATGATGCTTAGTGCTAACTGTTCCCTCTCTGCAAGGTTTCATTGAAATAAAACGCGTTATAGTTTAATTTCAGATAGTTTATGTAAGACATTTTACATCTCAGAAACCTATCACTCAAGTAAACAGCTTTTTCTTTCATTTGTTGCTAATCTTATACCTGTGAAATTTGGAGTTGAGCCAATGTTATCTCTGAATAGAAGAACCAGAAAGAAGACCTGCTTAATGAGTTGTAATTTTGGATTTTCTGCTACCTGTGGTGGAATAGATTATTTCTTTTTTTATACTCGCTCTGTATTCTTTCCATTAGTGACTAAATTTCAGTCTGTCTTTTTCTTCTGTATGAGGATGTTATCAAGCTCTCTATTCTCTGGTGCAAAACTCTTGAACTGAGTCCTCTTACCTTCATCATTCTACTGACAGAAAATCCTGCTCAGCCACAGTCCAAAAGGTCTATGTCAGGTTCCCAGGAGCAGCTGTGCCTTGCTGTCACAAACCATGAATCTTTTGGTTTACATATGTTCTAGAGGGAATACATTGTCCTCTGCAGGTGGTTGTTGACTTTCCAGTTTAGGTGGTCTGATGTAGGTGAGCTTTTAGGGACTTCATAATGGGAGGTACCCAAAGTGGAGATGAAAACTCGTACTAGGTAGCAGAGAGGTAAGTCTTTGGCCTCAGAAAGCAGGAGGAGGAGTATGCCATGGCAAAACACTGATGAGCAAGCAGCTCTGAGTTGACAGTAGTGGCTTTCCATTTTTTTATATATTCTGATTAAAATAATTGTAGGACTTTGTTGTTTTGGTTTGGTTTTTTTCTTCCAGTAGGTTCTTCCACAATATTGTTTTATCAACCTTTATAATAATTTCTGATGAAGGCTTATGGGAAGCCCTTCTCAGAAGGGAACTTACCAGAAAAAAGCCCACAACATTTAACCGTAATTTTTAGATATACTTTTGGTCTACATCCTTTCTATTTGTGTTCGAAAGAGAGATTTCAAAAATATTTCACGTTTTTTTTCCTGTTGGTGATTAAATGTAGTCGCTTTAAGAAACTCTTCCAGTGGTGTGAGATTAGAATTGAACTAAACTTCTGGAGATTTTATGCATGGGAGAAATTATCCATGATTAATGAATTAGTAGAGGAGATGCCAGTGTAATACTGTTAGAAAGGAATTTCTGCATATCTGCAGCTGGTCAGCAAGGACTTTTGTGAGCGCCCTCTCAAACTCAAGCAATTGGGTATTGTGGTTATAAGGATAGTATATGAATTAAATATAAAGTTCAGTATGTTGGGGTTTTTTACAACAGCTGTTTTGAATATAGTCATATTACACGTAATTTCACCAATCAACATTAATTTTGATTTCTTTAGAGCGTCTTCTGTGGAACCCAAGCAGGAGTGTTCCAGGCAAGTGGTTGATGACAGCAAAGTTTTCAAGAAGATTCAAGGTTTGTCTACCAGAACCCATTTAATTTTAATTTCCATATTTCTATCTTTACAGCTCAGTGCAATGAACAATAGTGATGTTATAAAGATTTTATTTGTGTGAATGAAATTAAACAAAAGTTAGATATTTATCAGAATATTATTAGAATCTGATACCAGCACAAATCAGTCATAAGAATGCTTTCTTCTATCTCTTCAAATAAACAGTCTGGGTATAGATTGTGCAGAATGTACAGAATAATTGTGAATGTAATCAATAAAATGTTAATCTCTGTGTCGACATAATCATCTCGGCAGAAATTCTGAAATGTAATACTGATGATATGTTACACTGGAGTTAAATTCGTTATGGGCCAAGTGTACAAACACCATCTCATTTCTTCCACTAATTTTGTGCTAGATACTTCTTTTGGCCATTATTTCCATACATTGATAAGTTGCATTTTGATATTCTCTATTGTGATGCTTTTTAAAAACCATGAGTATAATTGAGTAGTATACTTTGGAATATGTAAATAAATTCTACCATGTTCCTATTTACATTCTTTAGGACAAAGGCATAGCTTTTTGTTGAAAATTATGGAAACATGTTTGTACAGTGCTGTGTATTCTTTTTGTGACCTTGTTGTCAACAAAAGCAGTAGATCTGAGCAGCTCACAGCTCGTATAATCTCCCCTGTTTACTGTCATTAAGTAAACCTGTTTTAAGTAGGTGCTCTTGGGTCACTAGAATCTGCTTGGACGTTCACTTCTACAAAAAAATTGTTGGAATAATAATTAGGGTTATTTTTTAATCTTCTGGTTATTCCATTTTTTCCCCTTGCGTAATAGACAAAAGCTGACTTTTCCATTATCTGACCACATCTAAGTTTGCTGGCGTGGCCTGGAAGAATGTTGTGTGTCTATTCTTCAAGGCACCTTTTAACATACGTCTGAGTTTCAGCTTCACTGGAAAAAACTTCCTTCTTTCACCTTGCCCCTATTTGTCTTTAAAATTGTAGATACAAGTAATTTGAAGGTAATAGCAGGTGACTTCTGTTAACAGAGTATGCTGAGAAACTGAGACATCCCTAGGTAAATATGCTAGCTGAAGGCTTTCATATGTCTTACCATAGAAATTGGTCTCTGCATATAATTTGGGAATGATTTTCCCGAATTAGTCATGTTTGTTCTCGTTTCCACATGTACTTAACAAGTTTGTACAGTAAAGAAGCAGCTCTGTGTCTCATAATGGAATGTTTGCATTGTTCTGAAGTTGTTGTTCCAAAGTTACTTTGTGTGTTGAATCATGGCGTGCAATCAATTCTCAAAGAAGTAGGCAGTTTGACAATCTGAGCATATAGAGGGCAATAGCAATTTTTTATTTCTTTATGTGGTCTCTTTAAAAAAAAGTTTGTTAGATATTGCCTGTTAGACGTACTTTATATGATTTCCACTCAAATATTAAATAGCTGATGGTTTCCTTTTGTGTTGGCATTCTCTTATCAAAGACAAGGGAGCCCGAATGCATGGGTATGTCTTTTTAACCAGCGCCATCGTACGTAGACGTGGTGTTCTTTACTTGTATATTGTCTCCATAGCAAGTGGACGACTTCAGGTAAATGTTGTGTCCTTTATTTCTCTAAATCCTCAGGCATATTCAGAGAAACACTAAGTAAAAGAGGAGTTCGGGTTATAACAGGCTTAGGGAAGTATTTCCGGCAAATAGACAAGAACAGAAATGGTTTTCTCTCTCAGGCAGCCTTGAAAGAAGCTCTAAAAGTATTCCATTTGGAAATGCCTGAAGGGGTAAGTCCAGCTGAAACTGTAAACGTGGGTATTATCTTTCTTAATTTATGGAATTGGTTCTTTTCTTTGCTTAAATCTATAGTTCAGTGCCTGGGTTTTGCGTGTTTTCTTTTGATGGTGGTTTTTTTTCCCCTTGTGGTGTATTGGCATTTCTGCATTCAGTTCTATGTGAAGTTCTTAAAAATAAAAAATGATATAGTTAAAAACATGCAATCTTTTTACATCGTGACATGAAGAAGCAAGTGTGATTGCAATCCATTTTTTCTCTTTAGGCTTTAAAAAAAATAATTTAGTTTATGCTCTTTACTTAGGTTTTTTCTTTGTTTTATATATTATGTTGTAAAAGTAGCTCACTGCTATCAGAACTGCAAATAAGGTGAATTATGGTCATCAGTGACCGCTGATAACATGCATTATTTTTACAAATCTTTGACTGAGTTTGGATCTAGAAGTTTGGGGGGTTTTGTGAGAGTACTATAATTTCCCATTATAGCAATTGTTTTATTCCAGGATATAGTGAAGAACTTTGGTAAAATATTTTTAATTTGCAGGACTTTGAATCTTTATGGCTTATTCTTGATGATAGCAAGAGTGATAAGGTCGACTATGGAGAATTTACTCGTGCTATATTTGGAGAAATGAATGAATATAGGAAAGCATTTGTGAGAAAAGTAAGTTTTATTGCAGATATTTTAAGTGTAAATATTTCGCAGTCTAACTTTGGAGTTAGCTGCTCATCATATTCTAGTTGTTGGGTTTTGTTGTTGTTTTTCTTAAGTTCTGTACCTGGAAATTGACTTCTTAAAGTTTCAGATCAGTTTATCAAAAGAAAAGTAAATTAGTGCACTGCATGTTCCGTTGTTAAATTAGTTCATTTTAAATTCTAGGATTAATTCCTTTATTATTTTGAGTCTTCATGCATATGTGCTATTCTTATAGTTCAGTCCAGTGTATAAAACACCTGGCACCCTGAGACAGTCTCCTCCAGAAGTCAGTTTCCTTCTTTTGGCATATGACTATATATGTGTAGACTTTTTCCGGCAGTGCCTGAAAAGGAGGCAGTAATACTTGTGTCTTTTGAGACCTACAGTAAGAGTCATTATATTTTCGAGACGTGTTATATTTTAAATGCTGCTTGTTGTTTGTCTGTAATGTAATGTGGAGCTGTTTGCAGTATCAAACACTGATGACAAACCAGCCAAGTGAGTAGCAACTGGATATCAGGATCAAGAAAAATTACATATACTTTCATGCTTTCAGTCATGGAGGATCTGACTCTCCTAGCCTGACGTATCAAGCACGTGTGTTTGAGTAAACCGAAATGAAAATGAAGCTGCTGTTAGCAATGCTGAGGAGGCCGTGTGGAGGCTTCTGTCAGAATGATGCGGAGTCTTGATAACTGGAGGAGACAGAAGGGAAGCGGCTTAACTTCTGATTCTAAGGATGAGCTAGAAATTAGGGAGAGAAGACAATTTTTTTTTGTGTTGACCAGGGAACACGCATTTGATGTGAAAGCTGTTGAGGAAAAATAATCGTGAAACTGCATAATCTAGAATGATTTTCTGATGTCTGGTGCCTTGCATAAAATAGGTAAATTGACATAATCCATTGCGCAAGATCTAAAAGTATGTGCGAGGTAGTGAAGTGCGTTTGATCTTTTCATCTTTCCACTTTTTTTTCCCTTAGATACTTACATGAAACTTTTTTTCCCCTATATAGGCTTATATGAAACTAGATTTCAACAAAACTGGGAGTGTGCCTATGGTAGATGTCAGAAAATGTTACTGTGCAAAGAAGAATCCTCTAGTATTGGCAGGTAATCCACATGAACAAACAAAAATCTGTAACTATGGAAGTCATCTTGTTAGCAGAGATAGCAGATCCAGAAACTGGTTGGAAATACAAACTGTTTTCACATTGGCTTAGACTTGAGCTGTTAAAGGGGAACTTTCTTCATCTGAGAACTTAAAATGAATCTCTCCAGGACATGAGTACAGATAGTAATGGAGTTCATATACACAATTTTAATACTTGCTCTTTATCAAGCTGCTAATACTGCCTGTATGCAGAGTAGTTCTTTTCCCTACCTCTGAAAGCAGTTATTTCTCAGCTTTCATCTGTAAGTTATCAGTGGCAAATATGATATTAATAATTTTCACTTAGTAGGATACTCTCATTTTCACATTACTATTTTTCATCAAAATATGCAAGGATTCCAACTGACACGGAATGTACTCAGCACTTGAATAATTTATTTGGAAGGAACTTAATTTATTTCTGGGACAGGTTTGTCATCCTTTACGGAGGAAATGCTGGTTTCTTCATTATTTTTTCAGGATTCTCAAAAGTGTTTAAAGTCTGCCATTGTAAAAATAGGAGTTTAAATATTTGTATATCAGTTTCTGAAACAATACCTCCATGTACCAACCTAGTCACTGTGAAAGTCTTCATGGTGTCATGACCCTTTCTTTTTTACCTGTAGAAGAGAGGATTTTTTTATATTTCCAGTGATTTTAATGGTAACACATGAAGTGACATGGTGGTGGATACAATATGTGATTTTTTTTTCCAATCCTATAATGCCATATTTTTGGCACTTTCTTTCTCAATGCTATGAAATCATCTCGAGTATTATCTTTATAAAATTGCTAGGACACAGATGTAAATTGCAGAACACTTTTCAAATGACAATTTCCATCTTAGAGTTTTCCTAGAACTTAGAAGTTTTATTACAGTAAACACGTGCTTTCTTACAAGATATCTTCAGAATTTTAGTTTACAAATGCATTATGCATCTTTTGCATTCATTTGAAGAAAAAAATTTTCCCAATCTCATAATTCATTGCAATTGGCTGACCCCATGTTTTCTGTTGATACTTAATTCTATCATGGTATTAAAGTAAGGTATTTTCTACAGATGGTATTAAGTGAGCCAATGACTTAATTCTGCAATCAGAATATTGAATTCATTCATGAAAAAAGTATTTGCAAGCTAAAATATGAAAGTTCCTTGCCTGAAGTATATTAAATGCTACATATTCACTCTTCTTTAAAATTTATTTAATAGAAAAATATACTTTCATAGGCAAAGCTGCAGAAGAAGAAATTAAATCGTCATTTCTAGAAACATTAGAAGAGTCCTGCAGCAACCCCAATGAAGTGTCCTATTCTGAGTTTGAAGATTACTATGAAGGATTAAGTTTTGGAATCGTGGGTGATGATGATTTTGTTAATATCTTAAGGAATTCGTGGGGAATTTAGAGTGGAAGATGACAAAAAAGAAGGGATATTTTCTAAACAAGGAGTGACTAAATAAGAGAGGATTTAGTCTTGATGTGCATTACTTTATAATTAGTGTCTTAAATTTCAGGGACTGAAAACTTTGGATGCTTTCAGAATAATACGTGGCAAATTTCGTGGAGTGTCTGTCGAGTTATGCTAGCCACTCTTCTAATGAAAATGCTGTTCATGTCTTTTCACTGAAAATAATGAAGGCTGTTTCCCATACCAAAAGCCATATTTTTTTATATAAAATAAAGTGTCCTATTTTAAAATAAGAGGGAATTAGAATACTAAAATGCCTGAAGAGGTATGTGCAAGAGAAACTTTTGTTTTATGATGCATTGTGAAAAGCTTCCGATTTGACTGCATAAACATCAATGGTAGCTTTTCTTCAGAAATTTTCTTCTAACATTCTTTGTCTCGCT
Source organism: Mohoua ochrocephala (assembly GCA_013398855.1). Lineage (NCBI taxonomy): Eukaryota > Metazoa > Chordata > Aves > Passeriformes > Acanthizidae > Mohoua > Mohoua ochrocephala. The sequence goes on along the minus strand of VZTA01002456.1, from coordinate 24,862 downwards.
TATTTTTTCTTATGCTGGTACTTAGCTTGGAAGAGAGCAGGTCATTCTTTTCCAGTTTTGAGGATGTCTGCAGTACTGAAAGTGCAGAGATGTTCACGGTATTTAGCCCCTTGGCCTGTGCACCATCTTGACTGATCTTGCTTTGTCGTTTTGGTCAGGCATCCAAAGCTGAGCATTGAATCTCAAAGGTTTTAGTAATCACACATGTATTTTGTAATGCATATCTTCCTTTCCTGTATTTTGCTAAGTGGTTTTCAAAACAAATAATTTGTATTTAAATATCTGTTTACTTTATATTGCTGGGATTTTTTTTAACTAAAACATAGCAATTACATATTTTTTCAAACTGATATGTAGCATTTCCTATCTACTCTGAAAGTATAAAACAGAAAATTATTTTAGAAAAAGCCCAAAACAACCACCTCTGCCACCACAAAAATTAAATCATAAATTAAAATATTCTTTGCTACTTCAAATGTTCCAACAGATACTCTTTTCAATATAATACATCTTGTTAATTCTGTAAAATTCTTTGTGTTAAGAAATAAAAATATATAGTTAATGAGAGAGAGACTTTGGTTTTGATAGACCTGTCACTGAAATTAACTGTATGCTGAACTGCGTTTCTTAAGACTATGCAATTAAAATATATAAGTTTCCTCTGACTTTGTCTGCCTGGTTTTGAATTTATAGTCTGTGGTTAAAAGAACCTTCCTCTGAGACAGAATTTGTGTTTCACAGGAATTAAAGGGCAGTGCTGGAATGGATGCTGAAATGAGGGACTTTGGGCCCCCTGAGGCTGACTAGTATAGTCTAGAGATAGTACTTTCTTGTTGCAATAGCTTGTGTGGTTTTATGTCTGGACTGTTTGACCTGGGCCTCAGATGTAACAAGTATTGGACATTCTACTCTAAATCCTCAAATGAGGGATTTTGGGGGGTTCTTTTGGGGCTGAAAAAGTCTGTATGTGTTTGTTTACAGGGAAAGGCAGATTTTGTCAATGCTAATTCTAAGCAAGAATTCTGACTCATGGTTTTCTTGTTCTGCATTCCTGCTGGAATTTCTCTCTCTGGAAAGGTTTTGTTAATTAGTGTTCTTGGAACTGGTGATTCTGAGAAGGGCAACTTTAGCTGGTTGTAGAGGGATCTGCTTGTTAATGTGTCCATTCAAATAACTGAAAAAATACCAAGTGGCATTTTTGTTAGTTTTTTAAAGAATCACGTTCTCTGTTTATACTTGCTCACTTAGGAGAATCATATCAACAGTTAACTGTAGCTCAGTTTAATGAATGAAAGTGATTGTGAAGTATTGACATATTTCTTTTTGCAATGTTTAATTTACTGTGAAGCTTTTAGGAAAATTGTTACACATTTTCCTATGGAATTGAAAAAAATCAAGACAAGTAGATGTATATAAGTGGGCCTGCTTATCAGAAGAAGCTGTATAGGTCATATCTGCTGCAAAATTAAGTGTTCTTTATTTTGTTGTTATCATGGAAATGAGGTGAGAACATAGCTTTGGTAGTCCTGCATTTTTTTTTTAATCTGAAGACAGATCCCTAACAGGATAATCTAAGATAAATTCTAAAGGTCAAAATTTGCCTGAAAATGAAAGCAGTACTCTGGTAATTATGTGAAACCTGCTATGTAATTTCTATTAATGAAACCCTATATAATTTCTATTAACTACCAGGTCAGTTACACAGATCTTGCTTGACCAACCTGATCTGCTTTTATGATCAAGTGACCTGCCTAGTAGAGGAGGGAAGGACTTTGGGTGTTGTCTACCTGGACTTCAGTAAAGCCTTTGACACCACTTCCCACAGCATTCTTCTGGAGAAACTGGCTGCTCGTGGCTTGGACAGGTGCACTGTTTGCTGGGTAAAAAAGCTGGCTGGTTGGCTGGGCCCAAGAGGGTCGTGGTGAATGGAGCTACATCCAGCTGGTGATCAGCCACTGGTGGTGTCCCCCAGGGCTCAGGAGTGGGGATAGTCCTGTTAGATACCATTACTGATGATCTGGATGAGAGAATCAAGTGCCCCCTTAGTAAATTTGCAGACTGTGTGGGACTGTTGATCTGTTGGAGGGTAGGAAGGCTCTGCAGAAGGATCTGGATCAATAGGCTGAGGCCAACTGGATGAGGTTCAACAAGGCCAAGTGCCAGGTCCTGCCCTTGGTTCACAACAACCCCATGCAGCACTACAGGCCGGGGGAAGAGTGCCTGGAAAGTGGCCTGGTGGAAAAGGAGCTGGGGGTGCTGGTGAGCAGCGGCTGAACATGAGCCAGCATGTGCTCAGGTGGCCAAGAA
>VZTA01002456.1:7203-22506 GCA_013398855.1 Mohoua ochrocephala | reverse complement strand
CCTGTACTGGGCACTGGTGAGGCCACACCTCAAATCCTGTGTCCAGTTCTGGGCCCCTCACTACAAGAAGGACATTGAAGTGCTGGAGTGAGTCCAGAGAAGGGCAATGGAGCTGGTGAAGGGTCTAAAGAGTAAGTCATGTGAGGAGCGGCTGGGGGAGCTGGAGTTGTTTAGTGCAGAGAAGAGGAGGCTCAGAAGAGACCTTATTGCTCTCTACAACCACCTGAAAGGAGTTTGTAGGCACGTGGGGGTTGGCCTCTTCTCCCAGATAACCAGCAACAGGACAAGAAGAAATGCACACTGCACGAGGGGACGTTGAGATCGGACAACAGGAAAAAATTTTCACTGAAAGGGTGATTAAGCTTTGGGACAGGCTACCCAGAGAGGTCGTGGAGTAACCAACCCCACAAGCGTTCAAGAAATGACTTAGCACATGGTGATGTTTGGTCAAAGGTTGGACTCTGGGATCTTTAAGGTTGTTTTCCAGCCTTAGTGATTCTGGGATCAGTTGTTGCCTCATCAGATGTGATGTCTATGGTGAATTTTTATTGGCATTCACAAAAGTCACTTTTATCTGCCCACAGTTTCTCATTGTCTAAACTTCAGATGGTGGCAAAGAATTCAAACCAAATTCTACCCACGGTTTGCCCACCATACTTACCATCAGTAGAAAAACACAGAAACTATTCAAACCAAGGTTTGTGGTGTCTGACTTTTCATTAAAAGTAGTCTCAATGCCCTGATTAAGTCTGTTCTGACTTTCTCTTATTTACTTGTGAACATTTAATGAACCTGAATCCTTTTCTTTAATCAATGCTTTATAGCTTTAAAACTTTCTGGAAACGTCTACAGGGTTTACTGCCTTTAAATGTATTCCAAACAAAACTTTCTACATTTCCTGCCTTTTTAAGAATTGCCCATGTTTTCCAAATTAGAGTGTGTTCTTAGTTAAAGTGGGGTTCTCAAAGAAGATTCTTCATTGAAACTCAGTGCTTAGTAAACTAGTTGTCTTCCTGCCACCATGATTTACACTTCTGCTACAAACTCTTAGCAACTTGATGTAATTGAGAAGATCAGAAGTGCATTATGGTGTGAATGTATTTTGTCCTATTAGATGTGCAGGCTCCCAGAAGACAAGTAGAAATTAGTTAAGTGATTTAACTCCTTATTCTTAAGGTCTGTAACTACTTCATGAAATGAATATGCACTGACACTGTAAGCTGGAATGTTAAGAGCACTTTGAAAAATCGAAGCACAGGCACACAGAGCAAAACCTTCAGTAGCTTCACTTTGTCTGCTGGGTTTGGCTTTCTTTGTGGATACATTCTTCTCCCTCAGCCTTGTTTACTTCTTCCTAGACCTGAGATAATTGGACAGTAGTGTCACATTTATCTTACCTCAAGTTCCCTAAGGTGGCTTAACTCACAGCCCAAAGTTCCAGTCAGGAGGCATATTCAGGGAAGAGTGGGCTTCAGTGGTCACAGCTTCTTTATACAGTTTTGCCATCATGGGCAAAAAGCCCTTCATAACAATGTTTAAGCCATTACCCATAACATTTCAGTCTCTCACTCCCTCTGCCTTGTGCAGGGACACCTTCCACTAGACCAGATTGCTCAAAGCCCAATCCAGTCTGGCCTTGAACACTTCAACCTCTGCTTTTCCCCATACTTCTGGTTTATGCCACATCTCACATTTGATTATACATCAGGAGGGAAACTTGGCAAGATCTGATTAATTCAGGTTCAAAGGGGCTCTATTCCAAGGAGAACTCCTGGTATTCTGGTGTCCTGTTTTTATCTAACTCATTTCTAGGGTGGTTGTTGGCAGCTACAGAATCACAAAATGGGTGAGGCTGGAAGGGACCACAGTGGGTCATGTGGTCCAACCTCCCTGCTCAAGCAGGGCCATCCTGGATCATATTGCATAGGATTGCATCCAGACAGTTCTTGAATATCTCCAGTGAGGGGAACTCCACAGCCTCTCTGGCAGTCTGTTCCAGTGCAGTCAACCATAGTCAGCCCTAATCCTAGTGGCAGCTTGGGGTTGAGCCTGAGGACCCCAGGAACATGGGAGGCCCAAATTAGAAAGGTGCGAAAGGAGCAATGCTCATGCTGAGCTGTGCTCCCCTTGGCATGCCTTTTCCAGCCCTGGTATCCCTGGAGCCGTAGGCTTTGTGACTCTCTAAACCCTAACACTAACCCTAATGGGGGCCGGGGGCTGAGGCTGAGGTCCTCAGCACCATGGGTGGCCCAGATGAGGGGTCACAAACCTCGCTTTGGGAGGAGCATGCCTTGGATGATAACTGCTTTACACTGCTTTATACTTCACATGGGGGAAACCCCATTCTGCTATAGTAAAGCACAGGTTAATATCAGTGGAAGCTAAAATAACAGCTTTGGAGATGTATCTTAAAGCAATATTCCTTTTTTCTTACAACTTGTGTTGAGTAAGTGAACACTTAATCACTCCTGTGTCTAATTCTGGGATCCTGTGATTTGTCTTGGCATGAATTAAATCCTGCACTCACAGTGGTAAAATTATTCCCCTGAAGTAATTTCTTTTGACAATAGCATTTGCCTTGCAGATGCAGTGATTAACCGCAGGTTTCAGTTGTGAACACTGCAGTTGTTTTCATCCTCTAGACATTCTTAAATTCTCTGCTCTCAATGTTTCATGACCAAAGGAAACAGCAACAGAAGTCAAACCAGTGCTTTTATTTTTCCCTTAGAACAATCATTTTGGAAGCGCCTGATGTAGCAACACAGTTTAAACCAAGTTATAATATTCTGCTTTTTATGGGTTTAATATGCTTTTGAGAGATATCTGTTCTAGATGTTATTGTTGCACAGATCCAAGTAACCATAGGAAACAGGCACTCCAAAAAGTTATTTATTTATTTATTTATTAAAACCAGCGCAGTGAGAAGGGAATCAGTTGTCACTGCCAGATAATTAACTTTCCATATTCCTTGTGTTTCTTTTTTTGATACTTTGCCCCTTGTTTGAGACTATGTGATTTCTAAGTTCTCTTTCCAATTTTATCTTGGTATGCCTCCAGACTTTTCTTTTGGGAGCATCCTTCTTGGAAATGAGCTTCTTCAGTAACAGCCATAATGCTAAAATATGTTCAGAAATAAATCAAAATATGAAGTAACATCCAGCAAGAAAAGGGATAGGAGACAGGGCAGATAAAAGCAAATAGTAGCTGCAATGGCATTCCTAGTCTTTAATATTTTCTGTTCATTCATATCTTTTGACTTCCTTCTTCCTTCTGGAACACCAGTCATGAAGCAAAGCCTACCCTGTAGTATTGGTCAGTGTAAATACTCTTCCTTCACATAAAGTTGGAAGAAATCTGTCTGGAAGAGATTTTACAAGGTTGTCTGCTCCATTATCCTGTGTTATCTGGAAAAAAACAGTTGTGCTGCTTTCGCATTTGTGATGGAGGCTCCATACATTCCCAGGTAATCTGTTCTATTGCTGTTAGAAGTTGCCTGCTGATTGACCTGAATATTTCTTGCTATGGTTTAAGCTGATTACTGTTTCCACTATCCCATCCTTTCCTTATGTAACAGCTTTGAAAACTATTATTACATCCCCTTTGATCTGAAGTCTGCTAAAGATGGCTGTTTAGGAAAATTGCATTAACTGGACAGATTGAAGACCGTTCTCATTTTTCTCCCATAAGTGCCAATTGGTACTTTCCTTGTGTTGAATTCAATGTTCTACACGAGGCACAGTGCTCTGGTTAGGGTCTTGCCAGTGAGGTACTTGCATTACAGTTCGTACTTTTAGTTCAGATGTCTTTCCTCTCCTCTCCTCTCTCTTTCCTTTCACAACAACCTGATTTTATTAAGTATTGCTGACATTGTGATTTTAGCTCACAGATTTTCTTCTCGAGAACTGATTTTTCTTGCATCATTTCAGTTGAAGTGAAACAGTGAAGTTCTGCCACGCTTTGAGATATGGGGAGATGTTCCTGATGGAAAATCTGGCCTTGAGTGTCTCAGTTGTGTGGGAGCTTTGTGCTTATGCTTCTTTTCAGGCTGCTAACAGGTTTGCATCAGTTTTACCTGACTGGAGGTATTATTTCTCCTTCCCAGTTTTGCTTCATAGGATACATGTCAGTGAAATCCACAGCATAAAAATGGAATCTTTAATGGAAAATAAAGAAGAACCGAACTATTTTATTTTCTTAGTTACTATTTTTTTAAGAGCAGGGGTAAGGGTAAGGGGAAGGCGAACCAAAATGTGTTTAACAGCAGCTTTTTTCAGACACTGTGTGTAAATGGTCTCTTATGCATTTAATAAATGTAATATGATTGTGTATGCAGATGTTTATCAGAATAGGTTTTACCATTGCTTATTTTTGATACCATATGGAAATGGAATGTATGGAAAATATTTTGTGTCAGCTGAAAGTATCTTTATTAGACTTTGAGATGTGTAGTAATCCCTGTTGCAGTCTGATGCATAGAAATGCAGGTAGACAACTTTCAGTCTAAAATTACTTTACTGTAATTCCCAAGCCAAAGCTTGCTTCTCTACGACAGTGTTCAAGATGTTGGATGTCTATTACCTCCTGTCCTCTTTTTTCTGCTTTTACTGAAGTTAGGCTGCCTTTATCCTAGTGAAGTGAAAGGTTTTATTCAGTAAACATAGCAGAAGACTGCTGTTTCCAGGTGAGATTTTTCTTCATCCCCCTTGTCAACTTGCTACTGTATTAATGTCTGCAGTGCCTTCCTCCTCCTCCCTGGTGAATTAACTACAGTAAATAATACATAAAACTGTGAACTTCCTTTCACCCTGAAGGAGCAGTCCACAAGGTTCCTTTAGACACTAGTCAGGATTATGTCAAGATTACTAACTTTTTAGTATTCTTTTTGGCCTAATTGCATTTTTCTCTCACTAAAATGAAAGGGGTACTAAAAACTGTAGCTGCATTAGTTCCGAATAAACGTGGACTACAAACTGTTCCTTTGCATTTTGACTTCAAAGACAGCCTTTTTGATAAGTTATTAGATTGAATTGTACTCTTGGGCTGTAGAGACTATTTGATAGCAGCATGAATGTAGGCTATGAACTCTTAACTCATATCTATGAGCAATTTAAAGGTGGAAAAAGATGGTTTTGACACCTAAAAAATCAACCCAGAATGATGACAACAGAACGATACTCTGTTTAGACTGAGTTTTAATTGCTGGTTTCTAATATCTGTCTTGATAAAAAGTGTTCAGAAGCATCAAACAAGAATTGGCATGGTAAGTGTCAGTTTAGTGATCTAATAAAATAAAAGTGGAGGCTGGTGTCATATCTGTGCTTCTGGAAATGCCTTATGTCCACTCTATACCATGAAGCTGATTGTCCTGTTGCCAAAACAGGACGTGGAGATGCTTTTCCCTTAGGAGAGATGATGAACCGTAGGCCTTCTTGTCCATCTGTACTCTTGAATGCATTTTGCCTAAGGGAAGGCCTGGGTGGCTGTAGGGTGGGAGCTGGCACATGGAACCGCCTATGAAATTTTCAAAATTAATATTAAAAGCCTAAGCCAAGGAGTTATTAAAAAATGTAAATGAACCTGATAAGCAGTGGTCTTTTTTTCCCCCCAAGATTAGCATAATATTCACGTTAATTATGATACTGCTAGGTTTTAAATTAGAGCTTCCTTTTATGGAGGAGGAGTAGCAATCTTTTAGTCACAGTAGTGGGAGAAACTTAAAGGTATACTTAAGTCGGCAGCTCTGGTCTCAGAGCATCTCTTTTTGCATTTTTTCTTCTACTCTGCCTCGCCTTTTGATGCTGAATCTTTTTGAGCTGGGACAAGTCAGTGACTGTTTCATTAATGTGCTTTCTAGCTTTGAAGAACCTAAAAGATGTGTCATGGCCTGAGCTGGGCACAATGCACGCTACTACACTAGGATATAATCCTTCCCTCAGAAAATGTAAAATATGAGCTGGAAAAAGGTATGAGAGCGGGAAGAGATGAGAATGGGAGACAGGGAATACGATGTTAATGATACAAACAGCTCGCATTTAATGTAACGGCAAACATCTCTAGATTGCATCTTGCTTAACGAGTACCTATGGCAGCAATTCGTTGAGTGAAAAGATTATTGAAAAGTCAGAGCAAATCTTCAACTCTGCATAGGCTAGCAGGAACACTAAGGTAGGTCCCTAGATAGGTAGGGGTTTAAAATATTATGAGGATTTTATTTGTTTAGGCGATTCACAAACAGATCTTTAGAATCCATTCTTTTTTAGAGAGATCCTTTGAATCTCCCATGTGATACTTCCTGGCTGCATAAAGTTTTATAAAAAACCAATTGTTACATGATATGAGAATGCTTCTTCCATTTTGACAGTCAATATTTGCAAAAAAACTAGTAGGAAGGATTTTGTTGGTTTTGTGTGTATGCTGTTGTGAACCTTGATCTTGAGAAAAAGCAGATGAGAACCTGAGTGGAACACAATGACAGTAAGGGACTTCCCCATGCATGCCTTGCCAGCAGCTGTCTTGCATATTTAAATGGTGTTCCTCACTACAGTGATGGCAGATTGACTTCTCTCTCTCTGCCAGTCCTCTTTAAAGGCCGAATTGCAAGCTAAGTAGAAGGGTGAAAGTTACAAAACTGACACCTTGAATTCCCACCGGAGGCTGATAGGAAGTTTGTACCCATGCTGTGGCATACGTGCTGTGAACTTGAAGTGAAAATGTCTTCTTAAAAAGGGGTATTAAACTCTCAGGACATTTTAGCCTGCATGCTTTCAAGTTGTAGGGAGATAGAGGTGTTACAGCAACCCATTCTCAAGAAAACGTCATGAGTGTCACGAGTGTTTGTGGCAGAGTCTCGGTTAGTCCCTGGCAGGAGTGTGCTGCTTTCCGCAGGTGCTTTAGGGTACCTCTGTTGTGCTGTCACACTCTTCAGGCTGCCTGCTTATTCAAAAGAAAAAGCAGACTTCTTCAGAACTTTAAGGCACGTATCATTCTCTTTCTGAACATGTAAAAGTTTAGGGAAATCACCATAGCTACAGTGACTAGCAAAAGTGAAGTGGGTATTCACTCTTCCTGTGGGACATAGATGTTAAAGGTTGATCCCCATTTCCCCGTTTCTATAGTTGGACAGATCAGATCAGTCCAGGAGCTAACACCTGTCTCTGTTCTGGGTTCCTGCTGCAAGAGGTAGGCAAGGCCTCAGACAAGACTGCTGACACCCTGGTGGCCCCATTCCTTCAGTCCAGGCACATTTCTCCCCATGTCCACTTAACGCCCGTGTGCACAGGACAGGTAGGTGGCTGGGGCTGGTGTTTTGTTGGTTGTGTTGTACCTCCTGTCCCCAGCCCAGGGGGTGTGCTCAACAGCATCTGCTGCAACAGCAGCCCCTGAGCCTGCACCTAACCCCCCTCTAGCTCCAAACCAGCTCTTTTTTTTTTCTGTTAAGGAAGGCATAGTTCTTCTAGAGCACTGCAATTCAGAACAAATTGGGGAAAGGTCTCCAGGGTATCAAATGTTGCTGAAATGTTTACGAGATCAGCGTGGACATGGCATGTTCTCTGACAGCTAAGTGTAACAGTCAGTGTGACCAGTGTGGTTTTACTCTGTGACTAAGTATATCATCTAACTCGTTCAAAGACATGTGGAGAAACCTGCAGTTTTACAACCTGGTATTATTTTCCTAATACTAAGAAGGGCTACTAACTCACAGTTAGTTAGGCTGTTTCTGCCAAGACTTCCCACCTCAGCATGACCTTGCACAGCTGTTTAAGGCTCACTGGCACCTTGTCTCTGAGGAGGAAATGCTGATGATGCTACCTGCAATGGATCTGGTGTTTCCTGTCTGGCTCTCCCCTGTCTGATAGGGTAATGGTTCCAGTTTACGGGTCACAGCAGAAATCTGTAGCAGCACCTCTAACTTTGGCGAGCAAGACTGAAGCACAAGCAGAGGAGATGCAGTGTTTATCTCTTGAGAATACTGTTCTGTTTCCATGGCAGTAGACAGCTCAGTCCAGATTTGGGCAATCTTGTCTGCAAAGTAGCATGAAAAAAATTAGGAGAGGAAAAACTTGACTGCAGCTGAATGGAGGCAGTCAAAATTAATCAAGCTTGCATACACTGAGATTGGGTCTGCTATATGAGACTGCAGAGACTAAGAAGAAACCTCTTTGCTTCCCGCATTGCTCAGGCATCTGATTTCAAATCTGCCTGCCTCAGTCAATGATGCTCTGTGGGAGACTTGGGTGCCTTAAACTTTTGGAGATGACTTTTTAACAGGTAAACTATAGCTACTCACAGTGGGAAGACAAAAGCATTGCAAAACAAAATTATTAAACTTTGAATCAATAGTAGAAAGTTATTGTTACAAAGTATCTTCTATACACTGATAATCAATTCCATTGCTGTTGCTTCAGGGTTGCCTCAATGAGCATCGGTGCAGACATCTTCAGGAGATGATCTATTAAAGCATATCCCTGCATTCTTGGGGCATGTGTATTATGGTCTCTTCCTAAAAATTAATGAAAAGAATGGCGATTGCTACTCATGGGAAGGAGGAAGATGACAGATGAGGTTTCCAGTTGAACTTCAGTGGAACACAGAAACTGGGTATAACAATGCCAGTCACGTGAAAACCTCTGTAGTCCTTTTAGTGTGTTTCCATTGATTTTGGTGGCATGTGAGTGAGGGTGTGCTGACTTCCTCAAATAAATCACTGTCATATGTGGATTATGTGTTAGATTTGAACTGATTTCAGAAGATTAGTAAAAGTTAGCATTAACTGAAACATGAGACTGCTTCCAGAATATTTTATTGAATGGACCTAATCTTTTAAAAACACAGACTAGCTGTTCGATAACAGTTTGAATATCAATTAGGTAGTAGATAGAGTATATGGCTGCATGATATATAATGCAATTTACCAAAATAAGAGTTTTCCATTTCTTTTTCCCTAGGAGTCAAATTATGTCCAAGTCAGTTTGATCACTTCAAAGACTTAGAAACTAAATATCACTTTAAATTTCCTTGCAAGGTTGTTTAGTGGTACATATACAGTCCCCCTGTAAATTGGCTGTTTCTTAGTACAGTCTTTGCCAATGAAATGAAAATGACAGATGTTTCAGAGCAAACTGTGTTATAGATGTTTTTGTTTTGTTTAGGGTTGTTATTGTTGTGGTTGGTTTGGGGTTTTTTGGTCTCTTTTCTGAAGAGACTTCTAAAATTAGATAGTAAGGCACTTCTGTTTAGATGAGTTCAGTTCTTTCAGGGCACACTCTTCTGTAGCTGAAGAAACCTAATTGTCCTGCAATCTAGGTGATAGTTTATTATTTATATTATGTGAATGATTAAGACCTGCAACCAGATGAGGCCCTCATTATACTAACACAAAGTTTTATTATTGATGTGCTGCCCAAAAACTTCAGTTAAAATTAATGAGAAGGATAAAAAATGGAAAATCACAGAAATTTTAGGAGTAGAATTTCCCAAATTTTCATGAGACTGCCAGGAAACAGAAGCCAAGTTGGTGGAGGCTACCTTGGCTCTGCTGGCCATGCTGTAAGACAAGATACATGACTATGGCATTTCCCCATTTTCCATCCCTCTGAGCCTTTTCTGAATAGAAATGGAAAGCATTATTCCTTTTGAAAAAGGAAAGCTTGCGCCCAAGAGCTGTTTGGAGGTACTGCATTCATTTTCCTGTCTCTTGGGACTCTGTATGCTTGACTAGGACATTCCAAGACCTTTTTCTTTCAGTCTCTGTAATTACTAAGAGCACCTAGAAGAAGCTCAGTCCATGTATTTACATTCTACTTGAACTAAGGAGTAAATGCCTGTTGAGGAGCTCAGTACCATTCTCACTGCCTAGTGAGTCTTTACAAAGACACTGTCTTGCTGGGAGGTGGCAGACCCTCAGAAGTGGCATCATGTGCTGGCAAGTTGAGAATGAGAAAACACATCACTGACCTTTACCTGAAACTGAAGGAAATTTTCAGGATAGATCAAAAATTCGTTTCAACTATTTTAGCATTGGGCACTAAAAAATGTAAGTGTGGACAGAGCCTGAGGCAATACCTCCTTTTATAAGCAGAATGTAATATCCTAAAGCTCTTGAGAAAATCTGCATCCCACAAATGTGAATCAGCACTGACAAAGCTCCTTGAATCACAGCAGAAACAGGTGAGTAATCCTGCCTTCCACCATCTTGCATTGCTAACACCTCTGGCATTAGTAATGGGGGGTGCAAAGGGCACCCCAGGGTCATGAAGGAAAAAGGCAGTGACTAGAAGATTCTGGTGAGGTTGACATTTGGGCAATCATGTGTGATCTACCCCCGATCTAAAGGAACGGTGGAATCAGAAGTGAATAGTGACAGTTTCTAAGGGAGAAGCAGGTGAGAGCAGGTACCTGTGAGAACAGGTGCTTTGGATCTGGAAGTTTGTGAGCCTGGAGGATGCGATCTATTGGAAAGGCTGAACTTGCATTGTATGTGTGTTCTTGCAGCACCACAGGCAAAACAATCCTGAGGTGGGGGATTTTCACCTTGAAGACACCAGCCTCTCCCTTTCTTTTGAAGAGAAAAACCCAAAGCCTGTCTTAATGTTCATACACTTTAGAATTCCATCCCCACCACTGGAGAAGGCAAAGATTTAACCATATAGCCTGGTTCATACTGGGGATTCCTAATTAGGCAACGCAATTAGTGCTCACCTGTTTTTTTTTTCTACTGTGCCATGTCTCTTCTTAGGAGACCCCAATCTTGGGTTCACTATTTTTAATTTCCTTGATAAATGTAATATACAAGGACCTTTTCCAGTTTTTCATTTTTTAATGAGAGACACCACCTTCCTCAGAATTTCACAAGGAGCTGAAACTTGGGGGAAGGCATGTGAAGCACACCTGTCTGTATAAAGCCTCTCATACAGAGAACTCCTGTGTGCTAGTGTGGGACTAAGAGTAGGCTGACTTCATCATAGCTTTCACATTTTGTACATCTATCTTGTCCAATCTTACTTTTATTTATATTTCTCTACAATAAGACCTTTTTTCCAATGATTCTGTTATTGATCCAACCAAGCTTAAATCTCAACTGCATTAACTAAAAATGCAATCCTGCACTGGAATTTAAAAATAATGACAACTTTCTGCTAGCTTTGTTTTGAGCTTCATCCAATTTAACTACACCATGTCTCCTTACAGTTCTAGTTCAGAGATGTTTACTCAATCTATTAATTCAGGGTTTTTTGTGGTTTTGGAGTAGGATTCTGACTGATCATCAGACTGATGATCAGTGTACTTCGGTATAATGTGGCTGCCATGTTCTGCAAGATGTGTAATGAATTAGTACATGTAATTGTAAATAGTAGAGAGGATTATAAATAATAAGGGAAAATAGAAAAATACATGAAAGAAACAAATAGAAGCTTAATAAAAAGTTAATGACAGTGGATATTTAAAATAATTAGTTAATTTACTAAATAATCAGCTAAATTAATATAAGTAGATCATACTTTATCTGTTGCACTGTCTTCAGGTATAATTTCATAATCAAAAATTGATTTTTTTTTTTCCCCAATTGCAACACTGTATGAATAATACGAAATAGTGATCTGCACTAGAAAAACTTGGTGGCTTCAACCTCTCATGTCCTCCTCAGGATGGCAGATGTTACCTGGCCAGGTTAACCTTCCCAGGGACCCACTGGTCAACAGGGACAGACTTCCTCCAGAAGGTGATTCAGAGCATGACTTTAGCTGAGGTACACTGTGTGTATCCTCAGATTTGCTTTTCTTTAGCACAAGTCCTTTCTTCCATTCACCCTTACTGTTAGACAGCTGGTAGCCCAATGACTTTGCACTACAGTGCTCAAGCTTGCACAAAGGATGATTGCTCCTAGTAAGTAAAATGCTCGTTTGCCTTGGGTTTCTCATGGTGATCCTTATATCTAATTTTATTGCTTTGCTGGTTAAAACCATGACATAGGACCTTTCCCCTTGTGAAGGAATTATTAGCCAGCAGGGGAAATCGGTTACGCATTGCTCAGTATCGCTCAGTTCCTCAAATAAAGTCCCAAATTCTGAGCTACAGACATGTTTTCACTTATCTTTTAAATGAACGTGTTTGAGCATGTGCGTAAATAGTTTTAGGGTTTGTTGGGTTTTTTTTTCCCCTTTGCAGACATATTTCATGGTAAGACTCACTCAGCAGACACATTTCTCTCTCTTACATATGTCTCATGCTTTCACTCTTACTGGAAGCACTGAGGAGTGCAAAAATTCAGGTCAAACTCTTGTAGGGAGGAAATTAATTCATAAATGTCACTATGTCTATGTAGAATATTGTGATTCAAGAAAATTTCAGCTCTGGAAAGTCAACATCTAACATAATTTCATCCTTCATTGAGAAGCCTGCCACACGATGAAACTAAAAGGAAGAATGACACACAGAGAAATTAACAGCATTATATTTAGTAGCAGACAAGTTATCGAATGTGAAAATTTTTATATGACTGAAGGACTATTATATTCTGGAAGAGACCATTCCTTTTCTTACCTATTGGAAAAATTCTTTCTGTTGCTTATTCTTACCATGCAATAAAACTCCCCGCGTGCTTCACAAGTCTGAAGTGTCAACAGGTCGCTCATAATACATGCCTTTTTCATGGCAATGGCATTATAGGTATGACTGTAAAGGTTTTGTTTATGAGATGCCATCCTTGTTAGTCTTAGATTTCTTAGGATGTTGGGTGGATTGTGAGGGGTTTTTTGGGGGGGTGGGTAGCAGGGCTGGGTTTGGGGGGGGGGGTTGTTTATTTTGTTTTTGTTGGGGTTTTTGTGGTTTGTGTGTTGTTTTTTTTCTGGAGGGGTCGGCTTGTCTTGTAATTTGAGCACAGATGTGGGACTTGAGCACAGTGGCAGTTCAGAAGGAAGTCCTGGTACTCTGTGATGATACAATTTGTGTAGTGTTTTGGCAGCTACTGCCACCCTATGGTTTTCCATAATGGATGAATGCTGCAGAGCTTTAATGTGTTGCATTTCTCCAGAAACCTCTTGTAGGTCAGAGAGAAGACGATAATTCCTTTTGTCTTACTCCCTTCTTCTCTATGTCCCCTTTTCAGAAAAATCCCATCTGCAAAGAAAATCAAGTATGGCATGAGAGGCCATAGGTGGCATTAAGATGGTAGAATCTTTTCCACTGTATTTACAACTATGTCATTGAATATTAATTTTGTTTCCAAGGGTTTTCACTAACTGATTATATCTGCTTTGGCAGGACAGATTTTGCTCTTTTTTTTTTAGGAACTTCAAAATGTACATCTGGAGAAAGCTTCCAAAACCCATTTCTTAAAGTTGCTGCTGCTTTGGGAGCCTGTGTTTACATCATGGATGCCACATATAGACAGATCTGGGTTGAAGCAATCTGGTCTAAGCAGAGTGTCCTCTGAGCATTGCTTCCAGCAGAGCTTTGCCCTCCAGACGCCAGCAAGTGCCCAGCCGAAGGCTCTGATGCAGAAAGAGGACGTTTCAGATACCATTATTCCACTCATTGCCCTCCTTCAGGCCAGGGAATACCCTTTGCCTAGAAGAAGACTTTTTTTCTCTTTTGAGGAAGCAGCAAGAGGGATCACCTCTCATGTTGTATATCCTCTCTTTGGGGCTGGAAGGTTCTTTCCCTTTGACCAACCCAGCTGAAACCAGGCATCCGTGTAGGCTGTAGAAAATAACTCGGCTGGCTTGGAGGCAGAGATATTGGACTCTCTCAGATATTGTAGTGCACATGCATTGGTTTTCCTCATCTATTATTGGGGACTCTCAAATTCCATCCCCTCTGCCACACCCAACCTCAAATCTATGCAGTGCACGAAGTCTGAAGTGCACCCGCTGCTCTTTATTTTTCTTAGCTGACCTGGAAACTGGATCCCCTCTCGTTGAGCCGGATCCCCAACCTCCCGCTGCCGGCCCGCGGAGGAGCTGACTCTGGGGGCTCCCCCGAGCCCGGGGGCACCCCGCCGCCGTGGTCCCCCGGCACCCTGCGCATTCCCTGCCCCGCCCGCCGGGGCCGTGCGGGCGGGCGCTCTGTGACCCTCTCCTGGGGGCTGAGCAGCTCCTCTCCGCAGTCACCTGTAGCTAGCGCTGATTTTTCTGCATTCCTCCGAAAAATATCTATTCTCAGCCTCGATCCCTTCCCGCGTGTTTTACTTGAGTGAACCAAATGTCCATGTATCAGGAGCGGAGGTGGTGTTGCCTTTTTCGGAAAGATGCGGTGTTTGTTTTCGCTGTCGCCTCCCCGCGCCCCCCAGGCTGGTAGCGCGGGACCGGAGGGGTGCGGAGGGCCGGCTCGGCTGCCCCTGCCCCCGCCCCGGGGAGGAGCTCCGGCCCCAAATGAGGTACGATTTCACCTTTGGATTCGTCTTCCCGGAGCGCCACTGGAATTACGGCCGTCCCGCTCCCCGGTGCGTCCCGGTCCCCCGCTCATGGCTCTGCGCTTCGCCGGTGGTCCTCGCTGCCAGCCCCGACGCGGAACGGCCGCATCGCCCCTGTAAAATGAGGGGAGCGGGATCTCCGCGCGGGCGGCTGGAGCCGCTGTTACGCCTGTCGGAGTTGAGCATGGAGGGAGGTGAAACAGCCACCTGAACGCGGAGAAACACCCGAACCGACAACAAGTAGTCTCGCCTGGCAGGGCGGCACGGAGAGCGGCTGGGGCCGGAGCCCGCCCGGGAAGAGAAGCCGCCGTCGCTCCTCCGGCAAAGGTAGCGGCGGGGCGGCGGGAGGGACCCGCGGGGCTGGCGGGGGAGCGGGAGGGACCTGCGGCGGCGCTGATCGCACCTGCCCTTCCCCGAGATGCGCGCTCGCCTTCGTGATTTGTCTGAGAAAGTAGCGAGCCGAGCTCCACACAGACAGCTTTTCCCGGAGTGTGCCTGCTGCCTGCGCTTATGGGGTGCTCGGTATTTCTTCCCAAAAAGCAACCCTTTCCTCCCTCCCACAGTGGGGGTGGGGGGGAAGAGAAAAATATCTAAGCCTTCTTTTTTCCCCCTCGTTAAGCTGTTAGGATAATAAAAGATAGATGCCCATTAAATAATTAACCGTACACTTTCTGTTCCATCAGCTCGGTTCACACAGCCCCGCGAGGGAGAAGGGGGTGGGGACGGTGGCGGATCTGTACGCGGTGGAAGCAGCAGCAGTGCCATTTCGGTAGCCTGCTTCCAGGGGAAGCGGGAGACAGCCCCGAGCTGTGCCCGGAGCGGGCAGGCGGCACAGCCCTCCGCGGAGGAGCGTGCGGAGCTGGCCGGCGGTGGGCGGCGGGGCGGGCCGGGGG